>OY776662.1:21823219-22041219 GCA_963675795.1 Crossocerus cetratus | reverse complement strand
CGTAGCGGCGCCTTTGCCCCGCGCCACTAGATATTTCATCTACGATAGCGCCGCGATTTATTATAATGGCTCGCCAATTTTTAACACCATCTTTCCCCCTCACTCTCTCGCAGTGAAACAATAGCTGTCTCAGTGGCTTACGAGAGCGGGCCAATTTGCGTGGAGGGTCCGGGGAAATTGGAGCCGGGTAGTCAGCCGCGGTTCTCCCCCGGGGGAAGTAGACTTTTAATCGTGCGAGTTGTTTGGAGGATATTGCGCGCCGCGACTCGCGCTGGTACAACAGTGAAAAATCCCGGCTTACTCGCTATCAGTGCACGCACGTGCAACTCGCCGCGGTGCGGCTCGTTGCGAGAGCAGAAGCCATTCGCGGAATGAAATTGCAAGCAGGGAGCATACTGATGTCTCGGACGTTTCTCCCTCCCTTGATTTCATTGTCGGCGCCGTTCCCGCGAGCTCGCGCTCCGCTCCGCCTCTTGGCGCAAGGTAGCATTTCACTTGACGCTGGATTCAGCAATGATAAACGGTAAACGGAGCTCTCTGCCGCGATTAAACGAGCAAGTGGCTGCTGCCGGTGCATTTTTTCTCACGCAAAGTATCCCCACACACTCGGCCCAGCTCGCAAGCTCCACTCGGGACGAAGCTTTAAAAGTGCCGAGTGCAGAGTGCGTACTGTGTACTAGTTGAGCTGTACAACCGATCCGATTCGTGTAAGCTGATCCAGAGCTACTTGAAGGAAGTAAATCGTGGCCGGTCCCAGCTACCATTCCTGTTATTATCGCAAGCTGATTTGCTCTCGCGTTCCCACTCGCCGGATGATTTAGAGCCGCGCATTCAAGATTCGCACGACCACTGCGCGCACATCCTCTCCCCTAACGGATCGATCGGACGGATTGGCATCGCGGCTTTCTTGTTTGAGCGAGCGCGCGGGAATAGCCTCGCGGATGCACCGCGCATTTCTAATAACGGAACGGAAGTTCGCGAGGCTCGTGATACCTCGCGGTTAACGCCGACGGGTGTAGCGGGTCCTGGCGAGCGCGGCGCCATCCTGGTCCAGGGTAATGCCGAGCGGTCTCGAAACGACGCCCGGTCATTTTATCGCGCTATTATCGATAAGGGAGCCGCGTCCCCGCGCGTAGTTGCTCGGACACTTGGGGCGGTCATGCATCAAGCGCGGTGGAACCAATCATTTCCAGCCTCTAAATAACGCGTTGCAAGAAACTTGAATATGTACGACCGGTAATGAGTGTGCTCTATGTCCTTTAGCCGTCAGTCGTCTCGCTTGTGCCCTTCTGAAGGATGCTTTTAGCCCAGTTACCCATCCACCCGCTCTAATTATTTTGACGTCGCTCATTCATCCAGCCTGCTTTCCCGTTATAATGTATTGCTTATTTCTCCGTGGGACACAATCTCGTTAGAGGCGGTGTAATTGTGTGCCGGGGTCGAGTTTGTGTACGTAATCCATCAATGGCGCGGGACGCGACGCGCTGCGGCGATGGGGGCTGCGGAATTCGGGAGGATTTGCTGGGAAAAGTTGGCCGCGCCCTGAGTTTCCGCCGCGCCTCGCTCGCTATCCGTGCGGGGGCAAGGAGTTGTTTCCTTTGTGGGTAGATCCTGCAATCTCTTTAGAGCGGGGACACTGACCCGACCATTGTACCAGCCCGGCGGCGGGCCCACATAAAATATTTGGACAGAATTTCCGGCCCCGGGGATATGCCGGTGCCAGGACTGTTCTCGTAGTTCTTCCCATTGTCGAGGCTGCTGGCCGCCCGCTCCTTACCGCCCTCCAGTTCTCGCTTCACGTTTTCGTCGCTCGTCGCCACGAGGGCGCCGATCTACCAGAGACCCTTGGAAGCAAGGATTTTTCCTCCGGGAAACTCTTAATTCGCTCGCGCGAAACTTTGCCGGCGTCGCCCGGTCAAAAGGAATCCGAAGAATCCGCGCGGCGCTCGAGAGTTTCGAGTATGCGCCCTGTATGTAGAATGAAGCGCGTGTGATGTAGAACGTAATTCGTGGCGGTATGTTCCCACGGTCTTCGGGATTCTTCATACACGCGAGAGAGCCTCCTCGCTCGCCCGAGGAGCCGCGCGCCGAGATTTCAAGGTGTTCCGGCCCTGTCAGAGCACGCAGCCTCTCGCCGAGGATAAAGGAGGCAGAAGATCCTCCAATAGAGCCTTAAAAGCTCCGCGAAAAAAAGTGGACCTCGCCCGCCGCTCCATTCTCAGAGGTGAGCTCCCAATTTCAATTCCACCTTGGCGCACCGCTCGTCGCGCAACGATGATACATTGAGAGCAGCACTGCTCCGCCAATTCCCACTCGAATCCTATTCGCAAGCGCACCACTTGCTTTCGTCGGCGAATCTCATTTGGGATCAAATGTTTGAGAGGTCGAGCGACTCGCCGACAAAGACCGACAGCTGGCCACGGCTCCATGTGCATATATGCATAGATATGTATAATAAAGGGGTGGGCAATTAGGGTTGCTGTTCAATATTTCTCGAGGTAGAGCTAATCAAGGTCTCCCTTTGCAATCATTTATGCGCTGCATGTCATCCTAGTCCAATATGTGTTTCCCTTACTAATTAATACGTCCCGCCAGCAGCCAGACACAGGGGAAAGGCTGGTATTAATAGTTCCCTTTGCTAACTTGACTGGTACAAGTGTTCCTATTGAATGGCGCCTCTTACGGTGGGGGATGGCGCATTAATCTTTCAGGCCGGAGATTTGCATTTAGCGTTCGCGGGCTATCTCGTGGATTTAAATGACCGATTCCTGCTGGAAGGAGCCGACTGCGATTCGCGCACTCTCGGGCCGTATGTGGAGCAGGTGGACGCGCGGTTCGGCTGCCGTAGGCGGTCCTGCTTTTTCATTCTCGGCATCGTTCTACCTTGGCGCGGTCTGGCATCGCCAGGAGATCTGGCTCTCCTCTCCTCTCCTTGTTTTATCCCTGCAGAAACCGAGAGAGCTCGCCGCGCGCCACGTCGGGAATCAACTGGGGCTGCCACTTGGCCGGAATGAATGCCCAGAGCAGATAGAGTGTTTCACATTATGTAGCCTGGCTTGTTCGCCCATTGTGATCTCGAGATACATCATATACACTCGGTTGATTAATCGCCGGAGTAACCTCTCGCCCGCTCCGGCCCAACTTTCGGAATCTCGGTCGCCCGGTTTTACTCTTTTAGTTTCGGCTCCCTCTTGAGCGTCCCACTGCGCGCCGGCTCCCTCGAAATTAATACTGCATTACCATAGTTTTAAGAGGAGACGATGAGCTTGCATGACTGAATTCCACCGCTCGTCTTGGCCCTCCGCTCTGAGTTATACCGAATCCGAATTTATTCGGGATTCCGGACCACCAGCGGAGTGCTGGTCGCCCTCGAGAGGGTTGGAACGGGAACGTCTCCTTGGAGGAATAATACCGAGCGTTAAATTACTAGCGCGACCCGGCTATGTAAGTCGTATCGTCGTTTAGGCTGCGGGAAGCCTGCCCCGTTGTTTTCGGGACGTCCGTCTCGATCTTCTTAGTCGGATCCAGTCTTCTGGACCGGAATGTGCTGACCGAGGGACTTTTCATAATCCACGTGTCTCGTAATCGTAATGAAAGCCGAATGAATTGTTTCAATCTTTCTCCGCAGTCCCGTTACGACAGGTCTATAGATTTCCCCGGAGTTTTCCATCCGGGCGTCATCGGTCGCTGCAGTGACAGGCGGCCCAGCAGGGGAAAGTGAATTTTTTGTTGGAACGATGCGGTTCTTGAACGAGGCTCGCGCGGCTATCGAACATTTCTCCTGCGCGTGTGACGAGGGCTTTCAATGACGTTGCGCGGCCGCGATCACACGGATAAATTGTTCTGCCGCCATCATTCCCCTCTCTCTCACTCTCTCTCTCTGTCTCTCGAGCGGGTTGCAAAGCTGAGCCGCGACCGTGAACTTCGAGGGGACACTCGGTGCTTTCCGTCCTCGACCTGTCTGCTCTTCAGAACGTTCGGAGCCAGTCCGTCGACGCAAAGCGCGAACCGCAAAGGACAAAGTGCAGCCCTCATTATTGGCGAGAGTTCCCCTGCGTGTATTGATTGGCGCCGTACGTAAAGCCTCCTCGAAGAGAGAACAATTGGATTCGGTATTGACTTATATCTGTTATTTTATTGAATCACCGCGCGAATAGCGGAGAGAGGAGGGAGATGTAGGGGATAAAGCAAGTGTATTCCCGCAGTGGAATATTGGTTAAGAGTCGGTGCGCTAATGAGAGCAGAATCCTTGCCGTCGTAAAAGCGACGGCGCCCCACGGAGTCCTCTTTTTGGCGGAGGCCCTCGGTGTACTAGCTCTGCGAGACATTTCAATTTCTCATCCTTTTATGCTGCCCGCTCGATTCGATACGCCGGCCAAGCGGGTCAGGCACCCAGCCAGATATCATATCCTCCGTGTCCTTCCAGCTCGTTCTCGCCGAGCTCGCCCTTTTATCGGGGCCAGCTCTCGCAACCACTAAAGCCAAATTTCACTCCACCGACAAATCCGCCTTCCTTATTTCGCTAACTCCGCGCTTCGCCGCCAGCGCGATCCAACTCGAGACTCGACCCGCTTACTTGCACCAACGGCGACACCCACTATTAGCTTTTAAGGTAAAAACGAGCCGGGGCACCGAGATAGGCAAGTGGAATAGTGTCGGTGCGATAAGTCCGCTACGTGACTACCAGCTCCTCCAAGTATACCTTCACCGGGAGAGTCGACCGGAAAGTTTTCCGCGGGTAAACTTGCGCCCAAGGATTAATCTCCTTACAGTGTTGCCGAGGAGTTAGTCGGTTAAAGTCGAATTAGCCGGAAAGCTCGCCGCTCGCTCTTCCGGGAGGAAAAGCGGTGTGATCTCAGCTCAAGCAACACTTTCTTTCCCCGGTCGAAGAATAATCGACGTCTATCAGAGGGGGAGGAGAGTTTGTAATTAAAGAGCCGATAAAACCTGGCGCGTCCTTACGCAGGCGAGCATGCCATCCCACCAGGTCGCCCTGGAAAAGCAACCAGTTGGCGAAACATCGGGGAATACCGTTATACTCGCGGCGCGATATTAGCCAGGCGAATAACGTCAGAAGGATTTCCAGAGTGTCTAGGTACACTGGCTGGCTCGCTTGCGTAGCAACTATATGTATACGCAAATTTCGATAAGATTAGATAGCACGAGAAAACACTTATCCCACCGGGAATCGATACCAGCAGCATTTTATCGCGGGCAATACGCGAGAGCGAGCTCTTGTGCTCGATAGCGCGATTACAGGCTGAAGAACAGTTTAATGGGAAATAGATTTTTAGCCGAGCGCTCTCGCGCCAGTGTAGGAGAAATCTCCAACCGGTGTATCTGTGTACATATTTTTCCTGCAGAACTTAACCTTGCTGGCTCTCCCTTCCTCGGCTGACCGCCGCATTTCATAGTGGACCCTTCTGCCTCTTGACCCTCTCTGCTTTCTCGTACCTGGGCCTACAATAGTGCTAGCAGGGCCACAGGTATGTGACAGCAGGTACTGCTCCGAAACTTGTGTCGGTTTCAAGAGCCGTGCGAACTCTATCTTGTAGACGAACGACAAGATCTCGGGCGAAAATTAGTGGGACATTATTCTTTAATGCGGGTGTTGAGCTTTGCTCCAGCTCAACACCCTTGCCGGTTCTCCTAACACGAGGATGACGTTCCACTCTAACGTTTCATGGATTTGGCTCAGTTTATAGTACGTACGAAGGCGGGACGATGCTCGTTCGCAGCAAAGAGGACGCGGCGCGGTAAAAATTTCACCGTCGAGCTGAGCTATGACCCTAGCGCGCGAGCTGGCGCCCGCAATAAACTGGTTTCGCCCGACTTCAAAGCACCGGGCCGGCGAGAAAGCTGCGAGGCCGAGACAGAGCGCGCGAGAGTCGTCGGAAAGGAAAACTGGCGAGAATGAGATGACAGGGAAAACGCGCTAGAGTGCGCGGGAGAGTCGGTAGTGAAGTAATAAGAGGGCGGATAGAGCGAGAGCGGGTGCACGGGCGAGTGAACAGCGAGGGTAGCAAGCAAAGAGAGCGGCGCGCCGGAGCTGGAAAAAACCTGAGTGAACGAGCGTGGTTGGTGCAAACACTTGGTCTGCTCGAAACAAGTCGTTTCAAGTCCTCCTCGCCGAGAGCAGTTAGCCTCAATGGACTTGACGGATCGGTAAAACACTTGGATTCCCGTAAAGCAAATCCCCCCGGCGAGGAAGCGTGCGCGGTGCGCCAAGCCAGGGGTGACGATCATTATCCGACTATTCTAATTGGAGTGACGCCGGAACTTGTTTCATTCTTGCCGTCGCCTCGAGCACAGACTTCATCAACCCTCAGGAGATGTATCATACTCTTCCTCGAGGCATTGGGAGGAAAGTTGCTTGATTCGACTTCCCCTTATCAATAAACGGCTCGGTGGCTATTACCTTCGTGGAAGAGGGAGGATAGATAGTGATAGCGCTCGCTCTCTGGAATCGAAGACTCGATTAGATTGGACGGAAGCGCGGCGAGCTGCTGGTATACGTACTCCCTGCTCTGCCCCCCCAGGATTTACAATTCGTCGACGTCGACGACGACCCTTCCTTCCTCGCCGAGGATCCACTTGCGCGCGCTCGGTAAACAAGCCAGTTGCCAGCGTCACGAGGTGCTCGATAAGAAAAGTAACCCGAATACACAAGTGCGGCCTGTTCGCACGTGCGTCCCTCGGCTTCTCGGCTTCTCGGCTTTCTTCCCCTTTAGCGAACTTGGAAGCCGGCCCGGCGAATCTCTCGACACCCCCCGTCGCGTCGGCATGCAACTGGCCCGCGTCTGCGAAAGATTAGCTTCTTCTAGGGATCTAGGGGGACGGGCCGTCGTCGCCGCCGCGACAACTTCCAAGTCTTCGCCCGGGCGGGGCGACGCACGCTGATATGGGGCTATGCATCTGCTGGCTCCTTATGCTGCCAGCTGAACGGGGAAATATTGTTTGCTTCCCCTTCGGTAACCGCGAGGTCGATGGGAAAATATCATTTCCCTTGCGTCCAATCTTCCCCCCTTACAGCCCCTCGAAATATCCGGGCTTTCGTAGCTATTAGAGTGGCATTTTTGCTCGCGAACCGCCGGAGCGTTAACTTTGAGCGAAAGCTTTATGGATGAGGTACTGGGAGACGCGCGTGACAATATTTTCAAGCGTTTTAGCGGTAAGTCGCGTCTCGATGATTTATTGCTGCGGCGAGAGCGTCGAGAGCGCCGTTGAAAAATAAGTCGGTTCGTCGTCTGGGTCCAATGGAATAAGGAGAAAGTGTCAGATGAGAATGTGCAGCGGGGTCCAAATTATTTCGTCATCGGAGAACGGTGATCGTGTAAAGTATGTATCTATCACCCCGGTTATGGCTCGCGCACAGTGGGGGTCATTGGATTTGCATGGAGAACGATATGCTGGTAGACGCGGGTTCCGGCTCGTTGAGTCTTCCTGATGGATCGTCAAGGTCGGAGTCGGCCTTCTAGGAGAAGGCGGAGCGCGGGCATTTCGGCGCACGACCCGCGCGACCTATTACTATTAGTATATTACGACAGTCGTGGGAGGATGATTCGTCAGGGTGTTTCATTGAGTGCGGGATCGGAGATAGAGATATTGCTGCTCCGCTAACAAGAACAGGTTGGAGGACATAGGTCAAAGCTGCCAGAGATAGCGGTCGAGCCTTTTTACGCAACGCGTCATTAACGCGGCCGACCCTTCGCTGGAAAAAGCAATTTGAAAAGTAACCGCCGCGCGGACGAGTCGCGCTGGGTATCGCACTGCTAATGAGCCAATGCACCAGGAAAAGGGAGCCGTTCATTATCACGTTGAAATTGACATCGGGCGCCGCCGGTTATTTACGAGGCCGATCGTTTGGCCAAGAATCGCAATAGGGGGGTCGCGCCGTACCTCGCAAAAACTGATGATTCCATTTCTGATAGCAGTACCTGCTAACGATCCAACCCTCGGCCGCTTATCACGCGCCATTAAGTCGAGATCCGCCGATCGATCTTCGACTCTACCGAATACCGCGGGCTCCGCTCGACCGACGAGAATGAATTCCCCAGTCGGCCGGGGGATCGGAAATTTCACTACTCGGGGAATGCGCCGGAAGAATTCAATTAGGGCAAGTTGGCCGAACTCAACTGCCCCCGCTGCGGGAAAGTTTAAACAATGGGAGGGAAGGAGCGATGAAGACGTTACAGAGCGAACCCCGAATCACAGAGCGAGAAGGGGAAGGGCAGTTACCATAAAAAGAAAGTCCTCGGGACGGGAAGTTTTTGTGGAGGGAATGAAAAGGAGTCCTCGGGAAATGAGCAAGTATGCAAAGAGGTGTCCGAAGGTAGCGCCAACAATGGGACAATCTCCCCAGGAGCGGAGAGTTCCGCGAACTCGGATGAACTCATCGGGCGACTAGTAGAAACGCGGTCTGTTTAATAAAACAATTAGCGAAAGTAATCAGGGAAAATATTTCGGGCGAGGAGTTGGAGTCGCGTTAAGCGAAACGGGGAAAGGTACAGTTTGCCTGTAACAGAGGCCAAGGGAGGAAGCTGGTGTGCGGAGGGTTGGATTAACCCTGGTTCGTGCGTTGGTCGATTCCAGTCTCTGTTGACTCAGGCCAGCCAGTTGGAATGGTCGCCCGACATCCTGGAAGAGTGAGCTCAAAATGACGCCCCTATCGATTTTCTGACTGACGGATTAGTTTCCACACTTTTCTCTTTTTCCCGCTCTCGGCGCCGAGCCGCGCCGGCTTCGCTCCGCCCTGACACTACATCGCTTTCCTCTGTCAGTATCTCGCCGTCACGATACAGCGCTCGCTCGTTAACGTCCCCCGTCCCGTCCTCGAGCGATTAAAGGCGGAGAGGCAAGAAGGAGTGCTCGGGACTTCTTTCCTCCTAAGCGGAGATCAATGAGCCGAAGACCATGGGAAAGCGGCGAAGCTCGCGACCTCCTTTAAAAGCGATCTTCAACCTCATCGGTCATCGCGCTCCTTCCCTCCGGCTCGTATTCAACATGCGTCGATTCTTCAGCCGTCGCAGCCTCCTATAGAAGAGGAACATTCCTAATAAAAATGGGCAAAATAAAATCATTGCCGCGCTTCTTCTCCCAAGTTCGAGAACAGAAGAGACTGTGCAACCAGCGATCTACATACATCAGACTTTTTTTACCTTTTCTCTGTCTCTGCCTCAATGAATTATTATGCCGCCAGGAAAGATTTATAGTGGGATTATGGGATCCAGTACCGTCGAGATATCCTGAACAATGAACGAGATCCAGGAATATCTCGCGAGGGAAAGTCCCCGTAATCATACTGCTCTGTTTGATTCCTTGATAACGCGCACTCGATTCCAGCTAGTATGCGTCCGATTGCTATCATCTGTGTACACTTTTCAATTGATTACCGTTTATTTATAAAATCCAATTCACACTAAAACCACACACGCACACATACACGCACACAACGAGCGCGCGCGATAAGTTTCAGTAGAAGGAGTGCGTGTATGGTCAGGCGCGGCGAGAAGTGTTAACGCGTGTTGGCGCGGAGGCCTTGCCCGGAAAGAACAGTCGGTGACCTGCGCGTAAGAAAATACGATCGGGTAATCGTCGAGTTACACGGGCTGCTCGAACAAGCCGTAAAATCTTAAAGTCCCCGGTGGACTTACGAGCTGCCTCGGCTATCGGCCGATTACCAGCCGCGATCTCTCTCCCTCTCTCTCATTCCGTTGCCCTCGACCGCCCATGTACACGCGCGGCCAAGTATGTACGCACGTCTCCCGAGGTACCAAAGTATTTATTGCCCGGCGCGTAAGCGATGTACTCGCTACTTTCCGAGTAACCTGGATACCGAATCCCTCTCGCCGTCCGACAGCGTGGCCGGGGATAGCCCGGTGTTTACGAGGGCTCGCCGGAAACCAAGGCAACTTTAAATCCTGCTTTATGACGGTGCCGCTGCTTTAGCTTAATAAAGGTCGCCCGCGCTCGTCGAGATCGCCTCGGTGTTGACGCCGTCGTTACCTGCCTTTAGTAGCTCGTGCAGCGAGCTTTTAATTATGCACAGCTCCCCTCGTTCTCGCGGAGCTTTGCGAGCGCGATACTTCTCTCTGCGCGCGGCACTGCCGCCACTGAAAACGATACTTGCTCGCTGGCCTGGTTTTCACCACTTTATCCGCGCCCGGCTAATTCGTATAGTTGGAGCGGAGCTTCTTTGTCGTGTAGGCTTTAAAGAGGTTGTTGATGTTATTGATTGAGAGAGATAGATTTGAGGGGAATCTTCGGGGGAAATGTCGACGCGGTGAGGTCGGCCCTCGATTATGCCGGGTTTCCGAGGGAACGCGGCATCTATCGAATTATCCAGTGGTACCCCCTTCGATTTCACGAGTCGTCAGCCCGCTAGCCGGAAGGGAGGAGGGCTCGGTTAACCGGAAGCCCGATCGGGGGAGATCCGGTTGGTCGCTTGGCGAATACCAGTTTCTCTGTTATACCAGAAATGCCTGCGGTTCGCTTAATGCTCATGCCATCTTCGTGCGATGAATTTCGCTTTGACGATATCGGCCTTATCCTGCCACTGTGTGCGGGCGCGGCATGACGCGCGAGAGAGGCGGCAATGGGCTTTCGGGCTGTTTTCAAGGTTTGCTTTTCCAAAGTTTCCCGAGTGCGCTAACCGTCACGGTGGATTTTTCGTCGAGGCCCTTTTTCACATTGCTCGAATTGACGGTGCGCAGCTGAAACGGCAGAGTAATTGGAGTGGTAGAAGTGGAGAGCCGGTGCAGTGCACGGCAGCCTCGGCGCGGTGGCCACTTGTCCCGCGCTGATTCAATAGAATTTCGGAGTCCAAGTTGGCCGCGGGATAAACAGACACCCCGCCCCTCTCTTCCCACGGCTAATTAAGCCCTTGTCGAGTGAAGGAGAGGGGGCCAGAGGCCACTGGTGGACAAGTGCATGAATCAAGTGCGCAGCGGCTGTCCCCAGTGTTTACAGGCGGCGATTACGATCCTCGTCGAAAAATGGTAGCGCGCCAGTGGGCCACCGCGCTTTGAAATCCGAGACGTCTAGACTCCCGAGCGCATTAGGCCGATTTAATGACGCCGAACCCTGCGCCACACTTGCTCGCGGGCTCCGAACGGCCTTCGAAAGGCACGGACAAGCCAGTGGTTTGTTGCCTTTTCGGGTGAGCACTCTGGCTCCGAAACCGACAGATATCCGACCTCCGCGCCACTCCGCTCTGAAAGTGAAACCCGAGTGCTGCGCGTCCAAACCGATTCACTCTTAATTCAGTGCGGGGCTTGATTTCAAAAACACTTGAAACCTGTCGGACGCATTATTACGCGTGCTTTCGGACAGGCAGCTCTTACCGGGCGAACAGTAGCCGGGAAAATGTTTGATAACCAGGCATCGCGAGCCGGAAAATCGTTATTCCCACATTACTCCGTTATTCCGGGGAAGAGGAGTGCCGGGAGCGAGCGCTCCGCGCCGGGGGAATTGAATGGACGTTTTCAGATGCAGCGGTGCATGTAGGCAGGGGCTAACATGTCCGATTAAATAAAATATAAATGACGAGCCCTCGTAGTAGGGTCCGGTAGTTCTCGTTAATGGAGAATTACTGTTTGGTAAAGGACGTTGCGGCGCTCGGCGACCAACAATTGCGGTCAGATCTTCCATTAAAATCAGTCCGCCAGCGGGAAGATGCGATTTCGCTGACTGACAGTTATCCAACTGTACAACGAGTGCATTCATAGGTCACGTGTATCGCGTATTGATTTCAAACTTTTTTATTCAACCCCCCACCGGCCATGTTGTGTTCCGAATCTTTTTAGACATCAAACTCCTCTTCATACTGTTAAAACAGAATACGACGATGAATGATCACGTCCCCGCGATTCAACACTGATTATAAGGTGTTTGGTGAGAGTGGCGAGTGGAGAAACAATGATGCTCGATAACACCTGTAATTTTCGTGGCGCAGTGGATTACAATGGGCCCTGGGACCAGGCCTATTGTCGAGGCTCTCGAGGAGTGCGCATTATAGTGCATTCACGTTCAATTTCATCTGCATTTTAACGAGCGGCGCGCGAAGCTTATGCAAACGAATATTTGATCCAAGTGATAATTGCGGGGGCGAGTGGCGGAATAATGCGCGCGCGCGTGCGTGTGTGTGTGTCGATGCGGGCGATGAATAAATTGGTGGACGGTCACGACGCCGGTCGTCCGTCAATGTTCGAAGCCGAGTGATATAAAGCTTTAACGGTGACTCGCAAATGTTTGCAGCATTTTACACTGGCGGCCGCGGCGATTGCGTTGCGTCACTGCTTGGCTCGGCGAGAGTGTGCAAATTACTGGCGATTCCCCTGGAGTTTACCTGCAGCGCAGTACATCCTGTCCATACTGGGATTACAATATATCTCAGACATAATGAACGATTACTGGGAAAAGGTGAAGGGGAAGAGGTGTCCGTAGCACATAACTCGTACGATTTTCTCGTGGACGCGGCTCTCGAGTTTCATCGCGTGACCGCACGGTGCGAGCGAGCCTTCGGAGAATTGGCAGGAGCGCAACGCCGGCGCAGCACATTGTCCTTGGTCCGGGCAGGTATTACATCTTGCCGTTTCTTTTTCCCCCGGCAGCCCGGAGAGGAGGCCACTTGGTCTTCTCACGCCCCGCAAAATCCAGCGTCGGCCCACCGAAGAGAATCGTCGCCGCGCGCATGACAATGCACGTAACAGGAGACCCACCTAGGTGGTCCCCCGTTCGTAGGAGAGAGCCTCGAGACGACGACTCGACGAGAGCCGCCCTACTCGATCCCTGTGTCCCGCAACGAGCCGACTTTCCGCCAGGAATAACGACGAATCGAGCACAATTACCGGCAAATTGCTTCCCACGAGACAGCAGGGGGAGAGGAGTCGGCCGGAGTGGAGTGGATCTAGTCCTTTGGATCCTGGCGGCCGAGCGTTTGTCGATTCTCCGCCTTAATGGGGCTTTCCTTGCGGCCCAAAAGGAAAAGAGTAAAAGTCGTTCTTGGGATCAGAGGGCGAAAGAGTTGATTTGATTCATGAAATAGTTGGAGTGGTAGTTTAGTCGGCTCTTTTATTCCAAGCCACTTTCCGCCCGTGACATTGAAGGCGAAATGCTAATATGGACATCTAGTAGCTCTCCGAAGGTCCAATGAAAACAGAGTGTAGAAGGTAGTTAGGCCTGGCCACGTTCTCGGGCCTGCAACATTTGGGCTGCACGTGCGCGCCGGACCTGGCAAAAACCCCCACGGAACTCGGCTCCATTCAGCTCGCCTGCGTACATACCGAGTGTATTAAACGCGCTGCTGGTGTGACTTTCCCGGCATTATCCTGCCACTACCTATTCCGGACTCTCGGTGCCGCAGCACGTGCTTGGCTGGCTCGCCGCGCGCTATTTTCCTCGAGGGCATATTCCGCTTTTCACCTCGAGTCTCGACGCAGCCCGCCGGCAACATCTGCCGCGGCCCCAAAGAGAAAAGTCGCGAAAAAGGTTTTACGATAGCGCGTCGTCGATTGTCATTTCCAGCAGAGGAGCCCGTGCTTACCCTGAGAACTTCGGCCCAGGTAACCCGGGGAAATTCCCCATCAACACCTTTCATTCTACCTGTACGTGTTCAATGAATTCCGAGTGAGGAGATTTTCAACTAATCCTGCAAGCTGCTCGACGCGAGAGACTTAATTAAAGCCAAACAGCGAGCGATTGCGAAATGAGATTGGGTCTGCGGACCTGTCGCATTAGCACATGCAGCCGTGGCCAGTAATTAATCGCTGATTCATTTAATCCTGTAATCCGAAGGACCATTTAAACGAGTGGCTTTTTGCATATTATGTACCATTCAACTGCGGCTGGCTATCCTCGTGTAGAGCGATCGACGAGACGAAAGCGGGCTGGTCCAGGCAGGAAGTAAACGTTGCGAAAATAAGCATCGGCTGTTTTTTGTCCCTGGAGCGGCGGCGGATGTGCGTGTGGCAGTGTCGGCCGAGTGCGAGTGTACAGTACATAGTTCTCTAGGTGGTAGTTGAGAGCGGCGCGAAGTCAAGAGGCGGAAGAGGATCGAGAGATGCTGCTCGTGAGCCACTTGCAAATTGATTCGGGTGGAGAAACTGGTCTGGCAAAGTCGGTCCGCCATTTCCGAGGCCGGATGCTCTTAATGATCGGCAATTTCAGTACGCGCTACGTGAGAGGGCAAGTCTCCGCTCGCGCTCCTTCGCCCCGGCTGCTCCTCGAGCATCGGTGCAAATTTATTCATTTAGCTCGTATGTCGCCCGGCAAATCGTCAGTGTTTCGGGAGTGCGGCTACGCGAATGAAATAAACTCGCGCAAGTCGATCGGCATATTTATCGCCGTACATAGGTGCGAGACGTCAACGCGGGCATTAAAAGCGCAGGGGTCACGGAAAGATAGACATCGCGGGAGGACAGCGAGCCTCTTAAATATTTCATGGTAGTCGAGCGGGAAAGAAAGGCGCGTCTTTTCTTCTCCCTTTCCGGCGGCTTGACTGCGTGGCTCTTTGGCTGCTTGTTCGACTGCACCCCCGTTTAAAAAGTGAGCACGGATAGGTACTCGCTTTTTCTCCCTTCCTGGCAGGACTTGAATCCCTTATCACGTGGCCTCGAGGGGAGGAGAGGAGGCTTGTCGTCGGAAAGGACCCCCGATTATCCAGTCGTCCTGAAAGCCTTCACGTTCCCGACATCCACCGAGCCTCCCCCACGTCACGTCACGAGGGTCCTCCTAGAATGCACGAATCAGCTGCACTCCTGGCTATCTACCCACCGATGCCTTCCGATACTCCCGATGATGCGTATCGATTTCCAAATTTCTGCCGAGCCATCAACTCTCGATAGAGATTTCACGTCGACTCTTTGTCGGCTCGCGAGCGTGCACCCCCTCCTCGATAATTAATGGAATAGCGAAAGCAAAAATTGAACGGTCAAAGTGGGTGGTATCGGATTTCGATGAATCGCGCGGCACAGATACGCTCGGTAGGCGGTGGCGAGTATATCGCAGTATTTCGCCGGAGGTTGCGTATGAAATTTGCAAATTTATCGCTCGCCATAAAAAAGAGGGCGGCTGTACTGCTTGGCCGATCTCCTCGAGCGCGTAAATCCTCGCTTATCGCGCACCGCGCTCCTAATTGCGGTTAACAGCTTGCGGTCAGCAGTACTTTTTCCGAGCGGCGTAGATCATGAGTCCTGTTGGCTGGAGCCTCTGGACGACGTGACGGTACGTGGGTACGGGAACACACGAGCGTCGCAGCGATTCCACAGCTGCGGAGGAATACGCTCCGGTTTCAACCGCATAGATTTCAAGCTACCAAGAGCTGCGCTGCGAACTGGGTAACACACTTGCTCGCCGCTCGCGTGAAAGAGAGCGTGAATAAGTCTGTTATTGCTCGGTGCCCGTGTCTTACTTCCTCGTTCGCGCTTCAGCCAGTTGTCAGGTTGACTTTGCGTCAGGAAATTTATATTTCACGCCGCCCAACTTCCGGATTCTCATGGTCGAAAATGACGTGACGCACGATGACGGGATTCGGTGGGCGATAATCATTCGATGCCAATGCGATCCCTCCGCCTCCTCTGCGCGTCATGCGAGACGATAATCTCCATATTGATGTTTCCCCAACTGGGTGAGTGGCAGTTGGGAACACGACGCCGATAAATTTAATTACGCTCTGTTCAATTACGTCCGCGCAAATCGTGCGCTTGTCCACTTTCTCCGTGGCCCGTCGTCGCAATTTCGCCGCTTTTGATACCTTCGAACGCTCTCCGAAAGTCCCCTCCCGTTGGTTTACGAGCACATGGCCGAGACAGTTATGTCGCTGTCGTGGTATTCTAGGTCGATGCGTGTGTTGCAAGTCATTCTCGAGATAAACATCGCGCTAGCGGGAAAATTACACACTCGCGACTTGATATTAAATAATTATCTCACGCCGGGGAAATCGTGTCTTGCTAGGTGTGGATTCTTCTGATTTGGCCAGGATGAACGGTACCTTTGAAAACAGTGTCAATCAATCGCAATTTATCACCGATCTAAGAACTGTTAAATTAGCTGAGGATGAAGAGACCGAGTAGGCGTAAGGAATCCTATCAGACATTCAATCCAGACGAAGGGATAAAGAATGTCGACTATCTAAGGGACCAATCGTATGGAATCGAATGTCTCGAACGAGTCACGCAATAAATTATAACAGATGAATGAAGCCGTAGTGCGACTACTTTCGAGTAGTATGCTTATGTAAAGGGACGAAACTTAATCCGAGCGCCATTATGCGAGCCGGTTTAAACTGATATCGGGGCAGATCGATCGCCGCCAGATTGAAAACACGCGCGAGCTCATTGTTGTCGCGTGTCCACGGCAATCGCGGCAAATGTAATGGAGAGCGGTTGCCGGGAACTCGCGCGCTTAAAATCCTCCAAGCACCGCGGGCCCCGATATTGAACGGCACCGATATCGCTTTACCCACGTAATGACATTCTCGAATTAATGGATTTCCGGTGTACCGAATCGGAATGGCCGATGCGTTCGTGTCTGCCGCTGAAATTGTCGGCGACGCTTGCGTAAGAAAGTGCAGATATACCGAGAAACTCTAGTCACGGAATTGTAAGGTCACTCCTTTAAACCGTGCGCGTCATAAATTCGCATTGGCCAATGATTTACGCCTGACAACGTCAATTGCGGCGGGTATCGATTCGTTGTTTTTATCGAATGGAATCGAGGAGTTCGTCGTCGGTTACTGGGGATTGCGTTTGTCCCCGTTCGAGTAGAGGGTTACTCATCGTTGAAAATTCTCATTGAACAAACTATTGAGTCCACCGCCGCGAATGATTAAGAACTCTCTCTCGTCTAGCAAACTATTCAGCCTACCGGCGGAGGATCTCTGCGGAGTTGGTTACACAATCGGAGGTAATTGGGGCTAATTAGCGTTTGATTGGATACGAGTGAGACTTGCGTTAGCCCGAAAACCAGCCGATTCTCGCTAACAATGACTCATTCCAAACATGTCACTTTATTTTGACGGATACAACGATGGGACTTGCTCGGTCTATTACGATCAGGAGACTCGATAGAGTCTCTACGCCAAGTAGTTTGAAAACTTTTTCTCCCGAAACAACTCGGGTAACAATCGAGTTTCAGACGCGCGAAAAATAAATTTTGATTCTTCTAAGTACAATTACGATATTAAATTAATATTATGGTGTCATATGATTCAGTATTTTACCTGAAAAACCTTCAAATCGGTTAATGATTTCAGGAAACATACAGTCCCGAAGTTTTCGTCATTGTAGTTAGAGATATCCCTTTTCTTCTTCGTATTTAAAAAGTAGACTCTTGTCCTTTCTCTCGTGTAATCGCTATGATATACTCTCAACCCAACTCACTCGCCCGGAAGTAACAATTAACGGTAGAGCGGTGTGCACCGCCTTTCCGTGTTGCCGGGGAGGGATTCTCGTGTCCCTGCATCTTATGCAGTTAGCTCTCCTGACAGGCGCACACGCGGTGACTCACCAGCAGCAGAGAGCCGTCCCTTTCGAGATAGTTCCGAGGCGAAAGAAAGCCCCGTCTAATTGTGATTTACATAAGATTAGGCTGGCTCCGGCAGGGGGTGCGCAGCGGAAGTCACTCACAATAAGGAAGCCCGCGGCGAGATGCGAGCATCTGTGTCCACACGAGGAAACACCTGAAAGAAACGGAAAGCCGGCTGACGTAGATTAAACAACAGTTTACATCTAAATATTCCGCGTTCCCGAGGAATTCCAATATTCCCGGTACGCGTTGATGGGCCCGCGATGTATAATCTCGGCAGGTTTGAAGTCGCCTGCGCACATGCGGGCAGAGATTCGTGGCGGCTTGAGGGCGACGTGAAAGAAAGACAAACGGTACTTGGTGTACACCTCGGTACTCAAGCACTACTCGCCCCTCTTGGCCGGGTTAAGCACTAGCCACATCACTCCGAAGCGACTTGAGAGACGCGGGCCTTGGCCGGGACAAGCCAGACCGGCTCCAGACCCCAAACTCCAGTTAGAGACCCTGAGAGTCTGAGACTGGCGCCTTGGAGCCTGGACCCGCAGTGTCCAACTCCAGTTTTGGCTAGTCTTCCAGAATCCGGGTTGCCTGCAATCGCGAAGCGTTCGCGAGAAATATCTCTGACTCATTCTTGTAGCGTTGGTCATCTTCAGGCCATCAGAACCTCGATCGAATCATTATTAGAAGCGGTCTATGTGCTAGTCTAATAAAATATACATGTAACAGAGACGGTGAAGACGTTTTTTACTAAAAACAGCTATGATTAAGATCTATTATTTCAGCAATGGCTGGGCCAATTGTTAATAAGAAATATGGAAGTTTCTCGCCCTGACATGGCCTATCAGAGAATGTCTGCAAAATTTCCAATCTTTATTTTGTTCATGCATTTCGAGTATTGCAAAAACCCGTACTTTCTATTTCCGGAAAAGATACAAAGTGTGCCTTTTGTACTTGGTCCGATACGAAATCTCGTCTCTTGATCATAGAGTGGGATTTCCTCCTGACCGGTCTGATGTGGCCTGGCCTTTATGTATCCGTTACAAGTGTACGCGGGCAAAGCGAGATGTATGTACTTGAACCTCGGCAGTACTCGGCATGCACGTAGACGGAAAGCTCCAAGTGAAATATCTTGAGGACTCTCAAGAGCATGCAAGTATTTCCGTGCGCCCTTTGCCAGTGGCCTTTAGTCACGGGCCCCGTTCCGCGTTTGTTCATTTTCCTCGGTGGCGAGAGCTTGTCCCTCGATTCTTACGGATAATTGCGGTTAATGTAGATTTCTGTCAAGGCGCATGACGAAAAAATCGAAGAGCGTAGGCTCGGGGCCTCGGAGGTTTTCTCGGCGCGGTATCGACCGGTTGGAAAAGGGCCGCGGCCGTGTGCCGTGCCCGGATTAGTTCCGCCGGCGGCCGATCGACTATCTCGAGGTAAGGTTCGGGGAGTACAAGCGGCGGATTGCATCGCGGATCTATCTACATATATGCCATGGGAGTGTGCGCTCTGCTCTATCACGCACCAGACATATCATTGCTGCCACGCTGACAACAGCTTGTCCCTAATGTTTCTATTCCGCCCGGGCGATGCCAGTGTCCTGCAATTAACCACCCGCTGGACTTTGATGGGGGCTTTGCGATCGCAGTGTCTCTTAGGGCCGCGCGATAATAACCGTCGGGCTTCCTCGAGGGTTCGTTGGACTGGGTTTCGTGAAAGCCGCTGGGGCTGACGGCGGCTTCATGACTTTCCACACGAACCGGGAAGACTCGACTCGACTCGACTCGACTCGGCCGAGTCTCGACTGGAAGGCTGCATGCACTACATAAGTAGATATGTACATACTTGGCTATGACTGGCTGGAGCGACGAGCGCTCGAGACGAGTCACTCGGCAGGATTGATCGTTCTCGAACGATCTACCAATCAAGCAATTTGCTCGTAGCGCTCTGGCCTCGCTTGATTTCATTGCATACATCAAATGGTCGCGTGACTGTTCTCTCGCGTCCATTTTCATACTCGGCCTATACGTGTGCTTGCAATCGTTTAGTATGCAGTCCCGGCTTCCTTGTTGTTCGGGAGTCGGAGGGAAGGAGTTACCGCGCGTCGGGTCGTCGAGTGGATAACTGGCGTGTTTCGTTAGACGGAACAGCAAGGCCCGTTTCTAAATCCTCCTTGTCCCCGATGAGCCTCTCGGGCTTCGTGTCTGGAGTGCGATATTAGTTGGGGAATAATTCAGAGGCGCGAAGGGCACATTGGTGGCGGCAAGGCCGAGAGAGGGAGAAAGATAGAGTGCACGTTCCATCGAGAGCAGTAGCCGCGGCGCAAGGGGTTTATACTGTCGACGGGAATTTCGGGCCTCGGGATGCAACGGGGACCGCGGCAATTTGCATAATACAATTCCCGACGGACGGAAACTCGGAATTGACGATCTTATCGCGTATGCTCCTTGCCCGAGGACTCCTTAACCTGGCTAACCGAGTATTAACAGCTACCTTCAACTTCCTAAATCTCATTCACATCGCGCAGTTACCGGCGATATCCTTAACAGAAGCCTAACAGCGGGCGCACCACTTGCCCTGCGTCCCTTAAACCCGACAAAATCCATTGGAAAGTGAGACGAGCGTAAAAATGAAAAATAATTCCTCTTGACTTTCTGAGATTTCTACGCTTCGCATCTGGCACAGGGGCCGAACAGTCTGGCGAGCATAAAGACAGTGTCGGTTGCGGGCTGTCATGAAAAGAAGAGGGGGAGGGGGTGTGTGCTGAGTCCACCTTGTGAAAATGACTGGGCGCCCAAAGGGGTGAAAGGGGCGAAGGGATGTCCCCTTCGGCAATGGGTGTAAGTCATGCGGCTATTTTCACGGTGGCCCTCGTGCAGGCACACACTCTGCCAGCATTGACAGTGAGAGAGGGAGAGAGAGCGCGCGCGCGTGGGTAGTTCATGAGTGCGCATATAATTGTCCTAGCACGCACGCTTTTCATTAATCAATCCTCGCCGATGTCTCCCACTTTGTCCGGCCGTGAATGGCACCCCGCGGCACTCTCTCCCTCTTTCTCCCGACGTGTCCGGCTCGACGTGCAAATCTCGTTCCTTCTTTCAACGCCCCGGAGGGCTAGCCTTAATTAACGTCGTTTGGAGCAACGTCGACCGCCAGCCGAGTCCCACGAACACCAGCATTATTTGTTTACGTCTGCCCTTCGTTAGGTTCTCGCATTCGCCGTCGACGGGCCATTCGAGAAGAGACTGCCGGAGTCAGCCTGTCGCGGCGACGGCGTTCAATACAATTTGAATAATGCCGGCTTGTGGTCGTGGTTTAAGTATGTATTGCGATACGCCTTTTCTTTTGGCGAATGCGCGCGGCCGATTCAATTTGTTGGGGTTCGTGGCGAAACTATTAAAGCCAATCCCACAGTATTAGAGCCGTGTAACAGTTTAGCCGCAGGTGTCTGTTACATCGAGGTGAAAGGTTCTCCACTTCCCAGAGTGTCTGTCGGATAAAGTAACTAGGATAATGGAAAAATCGCGCGGGCTTACAGGCGGCGAGCGTGTTTCCCCCGCGGGGTTCGCAGGTGATTAGTTAAATCCTATTATTGGTAGCCGGCTCCGGGGATGCGTCGAGCCCCGGACACTACAGAAATACATACCCGACACTTAAGCGCGCGGCGCCGCGACGACTCACGAGTTGTGACTACAAGCCCGCCGGTAATTGGATTACACACAGTTCTCTGAATACTTGGCCAATTTATTCGAGTGTATTAAGGTCCCGCGGGCGAAAATGCCTCGGTGCCTTTCATTTAAAGCGGAGGAGATGTTCTAGCTGAAATATCCGAGGGCAGCATTTCCATTGGCAAGTTTCCTCGCGAGAAGAGTTGCTCGGGATCGCCGAGCGCGAAAGGGAAACTTGTGTGCCGAGTGGAAAATAGATAAGTGGCTGCCTAATCGGAAGACACGAGAAGGGTGATTGCTCTCGTGAGTCGAGGGCATAATTAGAGTGCGTTAATTGCGCGGCGAGAGGCCGATCAACACAGACGGCATATAGGTGGATGATAACGAAAGCCTCGACGCCGAAGACGAAGATGAAGAGGGTGCTCGGTGGCGGGCGTCGGCGCTACGCCCTCCTGAAAGGGCACGCGTCGCACACCGATTTTAACCCTCCACAGATCACGCCTCGGCGAACACGTATCGACACGAGGCTACTTATTTCGAGGTGCCTGCGCCCTTTTTCTTCCAGCCAACTCGTGACACTCCCGCCGCACGTACTCCCTCGAGAGCACCAGTTACTCTGTGGTGGCAAGTGCACTTTAAAACGAAACCGACTGACACCAGCCCACCGGCAATTTCCAGCAAACTCTTCAAACTAAATCCCCAGCCTCCTCTTGCCCTCACAATATTACAACACAAATTCGTGGATTTACACAACGCGTGAAAAGCCGCCGGATATAATTCTTGACGTCTAGTCGAAAGCGGCATTATACTCACGTCAGCTCGGCGCTCTTTGGAGGCCGAATTCAAAGCTCCCAGCAAACTCGAAACGTATGGTGGCAGAATGTAGGTGTAGTGAGCCGGGGGTAGTTTGATGGGGTGCCGCGGCGCTCGTGTGTACACGGGAAATTGTGCCATTATACTGGGGAGAAATAACGCGTGTACGTCGACCTCCGGCCCGGTCCAATCCATAGAACGAGTTTCTTGGTCGACGTGTATCGACACACGCCGCGCCCGCGTACATTGGGGTGCATAAATGCAGAGCTCGCCCTCTCGGCACGTGCCTGCCGTGATAGGTTTTCACAGATATACATCCCATAACGCTTCACGCCGGCTGAGCCGAGAGATTAGTAGGAATAGTCTTGCGACCTTACCCAAAACGAATTTGGCTGGCAGGCTCTTTTTAGATTTAAAAAAAAACGTTCCTCGGATATGTTCCGATGTTAAAACAGCGGAGTTCGGGTGGGATTTTTGTGAATAGTTGAGGGTTTTTTTGTTTTGTTTTAATAGGAAGATAGGGGTCATTGAACCCTAGGGGAAAGTGGTTGGTTTGAACATTTGTATGGTGCGATGTATGTACGTCGAGTGGCAGCCCCAAATCCGGCACGTGTGCCCCCTCGATCAAACAGGACGTTTGGAAAACTGACTCACGCCGTTGGAAGTTGGAACACGGGCCGGAGCGACGGGGAGGCGAGTGGAACGTTTTGCATATGAAATAGCGGGCGGAACACGCCGTGAAGTATTAGCCGCGTAATACTCGACGTGTAATCCGCCGACGCTTATCGCCGTGACGGACGCCGAGTTGCGAAGCCCCGGCCTTATCACGCTCGGACACTGGATGTTTACTCTTACGATAATTCGCAAAGCTGCGCCAACACTTTCCCAACCCCCGGACTGCGCGGCCCCTCGGCGTCTCTTGGCGAAACTCTTTCGAAAACTGGTGGAGAACTGTTGCAGAACTCGATGGGTTGCGACTAGAACTGTTGACAAAATTCACGTTCTTTGCACGTGTGGTGCTAACTTTACGCGGGACCTCGCATGACTGTTTGCCCGACGGCTTTGGGGGAAAATAAATTCACAATAACTATGGAGCCAGGTAGCGGAAAACGGGTGGACGAGGCATGAAGCATGTTTTTACTATGTTTTGGTGTTCTGTGAAACTGTTATTCCGACATTCGCTATCTTTCTTCGGGTTTACGAGTGTGGATGGTGTTCACTTGGAGGTGCAGTTCTAATGCCATAAAATATGAGGGATAAAGCACGAGTTAGCTAGATCGAGCTCGTGCGTACACTCGTAGAAAAGATGGCGGTGCGCGCTGTGTATGAAAATATTGGCTTAGGATCAAGCGACTGAGCGGCGCGGCGTCCTGGGTGCTTTGAGGTGTACGTGTTGCAGGTCGGCTCAAGTCCCTCCTTAGAACACCTTTTGCCATTGGCGCGGCTCACGCGCCGCACCTCGCATAAATATTTGTTCGGAACACCGGCGGAATGTAGATCGATCTGAAAATATCCTCTTCTACGGCCTCCAAGTGGAATGTCACAGGGTGGCGTGGCGCGTGGATATTAAATTGCCACTTGGACATTGGTTCAGCGCCCCCTTGTCCGCCCTGCGGTCGAGTGTTTACGGGGCCGCGCGCGGCATTCAGGAAAATTAGGCATGTGTCTCTGCCCTCGCAAACAGAGGTGGACATTTTGGCCGATTTCGACACCAGTTGAATAGCCTGGAGTAGCCAGTCGACGGATAAATGGTAGCATAGTCGGTAGCGAATTCAATTTGTCGGATTCGCGCTCGATCTCGCAAGGCCCATTTATCACGGCAAAGAATTCCTCTAAGGCGATTTGCGCCGACGAGGAGTTTTCCTTGCTCGCAGCCACCCACGTTGTGGCCAGGAAACAATTTCGCTCTTGACACCAGTCTGCTGCCTAGCACAATGGCCCATTCCTACGGGGACCTCTGTTAGAGTCCGTTCGACAAGACGCCTATGCAGATACCGAGCACCGTACTTTATACCTGCGCTTCCGACGCTTACGTCCAATAATCCACTCTAGCAGTGTCCAATAATTCGTTTATCTCCCTGTCAATTTGTTAGAATTAATTAAAATTGAGGAAGTCAATTTTGAGGAAGAATACTTGCAAATGAAAATGCTTTCAGATTAAATTAAAAAAGATGTGACTCTCTCAAGGGAGGAATGACAGAAGTTTCTCTGCGTGAGAGAAGTCCCACCACTCAGAAAATCCTTCGTCAAGGAAACATGCGACGAATTTAATAGTACGACGTGTCCGCATTTAACTCTTAACAATAAGTCACGATACGCCGCGGTGGTCAGGGTGTTGGGTACCAACAAGACGGTGTTTGTGCAGGTGTATGAGCGAGCTCTCACACAGGTATGCCAGAGCACTCGTCGCTCCGGCTGCACCCACATGCTCCCAACAAAGGGTGCATTATGAAGATGCAACGATCCTCCTCGCGGCAGGGAATGCGTATCTTCATTGAATTACACGCCGACACGTTGCCTTATCGTTACCGGGCTCCTCCGTTGCGACGGAAAAGCTCGCTTGTTTGCTTGGGGGGAGGGGGGCTCATGTTAAATTGGTACTTGTTAGAGCACCTTCGGTACTTTGGGCCGGAGGGGCGCTCAGGAACTGAGTGACTCGGTCAGTGAACCGAAAGTTGTAAGAATGGAATTCGTCGCTTTCAGTGCTCCGATAACGATGGTCGGATTCATTTGTCATTCATTTGTACAGTTGTCCGGGACATTCAACTTGGACGGTTCTTCAGATTTGATTGCAATGTTTGTTGAAATGGCTGGTGTGTGTTTATTATTCTTTTTCCGGG
Organism: Crossocerus cetratus; assembly: GCA_963675795.1. Lineage (NCBI taxonomy): Eukaryota > Metazoa > Arthropoda > Insecta > Hymenoptera > Crabronidae > Crossocerus > Crossocerus cetratus. The sequence continues at coordinate 22,016,387 of OY776662.1, read as the reverse complement.
ATCGTACGGTGATCCCCGCATTTCACTAGGCCACCCAGTCCTAACGTATCTCTGGCTTAAATAAACGGCGGAAGGCTTACGAAGAATCACAGCATGCTTGGATCACTTCGTATCCGAAAGTCGTGTTAGTGGAAAGTAATTAGGGTTGCAGAGTTTTTAAACATTTTTTTGTCGTGTTTTCGTGGGAACTTTGGCAGTTTACACATACTGAGTAGTGTACAGAGTTGAGTTGTGGTATTCCCGGGGCGATTGCGCCGTTGAGGTAATTTCGGCACGGCCGCAATGTGGGTCGGCCATCTACGTGGCCGGCTGGAGTGCGTGATTGAATGTGCCTACTTACCTCGCATAATTGTACGAGCCGCGGCTTTGGGGCCCAGGTAGCCTCGGCAAAACCTGTCGATCCGAGAGGTCGTAAGTGCGACTGGCCTGCCGAACGGGCCTCACGCTGCCAGCGTCCTTTTATGGCGATCCAATTGCATTCTCCGCCGAGCCACAATCGCTCCTGACTCGACCAGAACCACTTGCCTCTCGAAATCGGATCGGCCTCCGCGTGGACACTCGCACTCGGTAATTGATCTTGAACAACCGATACCTCGGCCATTTCCGTAATATTACCTCCGGCCGCATTCGCACTCCAATTAATGCCAGAGAAAGAGACAGAGGGAGGGAGAGGGAGAGAGAGAGGGGGAAGGAAATTAATTCTACTAATTCGATTACACGCAACGCAATCGCACGTGAGGATCAGCGTGGAATCGCTCAGGTGTCGACGTACGGGCGAGCGCGGAGACTAATTACACCTTGATTAAAGGTGCCCCGGCCGAGGCTCTTTAAGTTGGCCCTAGGCGATCGCCTTATTGGATTCGCTCTCCCGAAAGGACTTCGCTTTGCCGTGACTAATCCAAGTAGCAACGCCGACACTTAATTAACGAAAGCTCCCGACGATCCCAATCACTGCGATCAAGAAAAGCATCGGGTAGACCAGGATCACTCTCATACTATCTTAACGCTAGAATCACGGGGTGCGAGTTCTCCCGGTCTAAATTTATCCTAGGATTGTGCATTCTCGAGAACTCACTCCCACTCATTGAGAGCGGGGAGTTCTCGAGGAGTCGTCACTTTAATTCTAGCTCGTGTAGTCGCCGCGCTAATTCAGGGAAAGAGCCATAGAGAGGCGGAGAGAGAGGCTCCGCTTTTACTCGCCGGAATCCGTCAAAGTCACCGAATGACATCACTGTTTACGGCGCGCGGCTGAAAAGCCAAGTAGGAGAGACTGTCGGCCAGAAGCAGGGAAACGAGCGGAGAAATGATGGTCGGCCCGGACGAAGCACTTTAATTGAACTCACTTGAGCCAGCGGGCCTGGTAGTGTCGGTTTCCCCGTAAAACATATCCGCAGAGAGGTCTCGCTGCGCTTTGGAGTGTTAACCCTTTGCACTCGGGCGATGATGATCCGCTCTTTCGTGACAGCCAGTCGCGGCGCTCGCTGAGCCAGATGCGGACGTTAGACGCGCGAGCGAATTAATGCCGCAGCTCTCGCCGCTTTATGCATACTTTTATCACTCGAATCTTTTGGTCGCTCGAGTTCGGAATCAATTGGAAAAACTCGAGCGCGCCGCGCCGCGCCGTGGAAAGTTTCGAGCGCCGGGAAAAGCGTGGCGGGTAGACGCTTAATAGGGTGAAGAGTGGTGGAGCTAGTCATAACCATTATACGAGGCCGGAGAGGCGGGTGGAGTTAATTGGTTGTTAGATCGCGAGAGGATCGCCTCTGAAAATAGAAACATCGGACGGCCGCTCGGAACTTTATGGGTTTAAATTGATATTTACGCTGTACCGCGCTTAATTAACAACCTCTTTCCCGAGGCGTTGTACGCTTTCTTTGGGATTGTTGACTGTTTGAGTGAATGGAATCGCGTTCCAGCGTTGATAGAAAATACTTGATAAAGTATTCATTTCTCACTAAGACTGAGAGTACTCGCAATTGCTCTCAGTTTCCTCGGAGGATTCTCTATGAATATGTATTTCATGAAAACATAACTTTCTTTGTTGCAGCAAAAGTGTGTGAAAGCACGCGCCCTCTACGACAACATCGCAGAAGCTCCGGACGAGTTGGCTTTCCGAAAGGGCGACGTCCTCACCGTCTTGGAACAGAATACCGCCGGCCTCGAGGGCTGGTGGCTGTGTTCTCTCCGGGGCAGACAGGTAATTGCACTTTCCTTCAGTGACAAGTACGAAACTCGTTGGAAAAGCATTTTCCGCCACATCTCCACGCTCTTTCCTTGATTGCTCTCAAACAGGCAGCTCATGCCGTGGATGGGCATCAGCTGCCGCTAGGAATTCCTCGATTATTCTACGCGCAGGAATAATTCACGGGGGGGTAGGATTATATCTCAGTTACAAAGTTGTGTTGCGCACGGATGTATTTTCCATCGTCGAGTGGAGAGGTCACTCGGAGAGGCAACGCGTCCGAAAGTCGCGGCGCTGTTGGAATCCGAGGCATCTCCCATTAGCCCCGGCTACTTCTATTAAGGTCTAATGGAGTGCATCGCCTTCCGAGCGCCTCCTATTCCATAAATCCACGCACACACAGCCGTCGCGCGCCGCGCCGAGCATTATTTATGCCTGCCAGCATAATGCCGAGGCCTCATATCCGGCAATCTCTCGGGGAACTCTCGCGCAGAACTGCGCGCGGCGTTATATTATCACGGAAATAGGACAGGCCGAGAGCCACCAGCGCGCCGCGCCGTCGATCCGAGATCTTCATCTGGAGACGCGCGGCCAGGCTCGCGCTCACACAGACCTCGAGGATGCTGGGCGCTCGCTGCCCTCTGGCACATGTGCCCGGTGCAGATACACATGTGTGTGACGCTGGACCGAGCGGCTTCTGCGCGAGATCGTTTCCGCGTTCGACATCTGTTGCCGGCGCGTCGCGGCCTCTCTCTCTCTCTCTCATGGTCCACGGGGCCGCGCACGACCTATGCCAATCTCGTTACCAGTCTTATCTATGATTTTCGAGGAACGTGCTGCCACGCGCTCGAGGGGCATCCTCAACTCTCCTAACCCAGATTCGAGATGGCTATTTCACCGGCTCGGCTCTCCCGTCTGACTCGTCCGCCTGCTTTTCGAGGATCTCTCGCGTAACATTCTAGACTCGGCGGAGTTGCTAATTGCACACGCTTCGTATCGCTTTGAGGCTCGTCGCGAAATATTGCCGGGATTCAGGATTCTCTGACAGCGCCGCGTACCTGAGTATGCGCTTTTGCCGTTTGTATGTGCACTGTAGGTTTCTGTGACTTAACTCGAGCAGCGTCCTTTTCTCTAAAGCGGATAGGCGACATATTGCCTGTCTCAGTTCAGACAGAAGGTTTGATGGCTCACATATGTTGCGCAAGCTGAAGACGAGCCTTCGAAGGGGAGTTGAAATTGGAAATTGGGAAAATGGGCCACGCACTCCACCCCTACAGCCTTATCCAAATCTCGTATACCCTTAATGTTCGCAATATTTGCTCCAATTATTTACCACTCGCACACCCTGCCAAACCTTCAGCCCCAAATTCATTTCACGTCAAGTGTGTGAGTGCGATATATTAAAATTGTATATTCAAAACGAGAAATGTGGAAAAAATGTCTCAGTTACCATGTAACATGGTATAGCAATTTGGGATATGTTTTTTTTATTCGGGACATCTGAGCTATCCTCAGGACTTCAGGTAGGGATAGGCGTGCGGCAGCTGTGAGGGTCAGATAGCTTAGGAACGTGAAAGCACGCGTATGAAAGCGCTCGTAGCTACGAGACTCCTCTCACAATTTAGAACTCCGAATGTGCGAGCCATACGATACCGTCCTTTCGTTGACAGCGGTCCCTTTGGGGGTGCGATGTCGTGTAGGGTATGCTGCGGCTATTTTCGTTTCAATTCCACGGAATTAGAGGAACTCCGCGGATATACGAGCGGCTAATTGGAGCATCCTTTCCCCTCGCCCCGAGTGCATCGTGCCCTGTCGCGTCGCAAAGTCGCAATTCGGCCTGGAGACGCGCGTACCGGGAAGGCATGTATGTATGTCCTTAACGAGGGCGCAATTCCAAAAGGTACTTTAACCCCAAGCGCTCCAGTCCGTTTTGTTTCAGAATGATTAATCGAAAGTCGGTGGCGCGTGGTAGGCAGGGTGTTTTATAGCAATTACAGGGTGCCTTTTTCCCTCTTTGTTGCAGGGCATCTGTCCAGGAAATCGATTGAGGCTGTTGGTCGGCCAATATGATACGGGGGGTTGCTTGATTGGCAGTAGGGCCGACCTCACCATATCGGAAGACGGTGGTATACAGAGGCACGGGAAACGGCGTAGCTGGCACGTTCAACCGAACAGGGTGAGTTATTTGTGAAACGCACACGCGTCTATTCTTAAAATCCATCGCTCGCCCGCTCGCCCGCTCGCCATCCACTCACTGCATCTTCATTTCCGCTCTCGCCTTTCGTCGGGACGCATCCACCATTTATCCCGGCGGAGTACGTGCAGAGTCGGATAATAAGTAAAAAAAGGTCGGACTTAGAATTTCTCGACTCTCGAGAGCGGTACATAGTTCGATATATCGGAGTAATAACGACTGGATCTCGAGTAGAGTGTTCAGCCGACATTGATTAATATACTGGCAATGCGAAGGGTCCTCAAAAGCAGGGGGGGGCGACGTTTCGAATTAATAATACTGGTCGCCGCGCGTGAGGTAGCGGTTGATTTAAAAGCGATTCCACTCTGTGACACAGGGCGCACTTGCGCCAGTGTTTGAGCGGTGCGACATTTAATTTTTCCGTGGTCAACCTCCTGTCGGTCCCGGCGCCGCACACTGCCAGTCCATGTGCCGCTCGGTTTGGAGGGCAGTTTACAAGCGCTCGCCGCAGCTGGCGGCTTTCGACTTAATTTCTCCGCGATTTGAAAAGGCGTCGAATTTTCGACGGCGGCGCAGCCCCTTCCGATCGTCGCTCGCGTGCTACGTGTATATGTAGACATGCGTAATGTGGTGCGCGGGGGCTGACAATGCCGTTCGTATACCAGTCCCATTGTGCACTGGGCACACCCCCATCTGTCGTGCCCCCTCGGCCCAGCGCTAGGAGAGCGGCTCTGTCAAAATCAGCTGACTACCAATTCGTTTCTACGGCTCCTCGCCTAGCACTAAACGCTCCTCTCCCTGCCCTTGGCGTCCCCGCGAACCATCTGTCATCGAGGACGACACCGGCCGCGTGAATGCCGCCCGTGAAAACAATAGTTGGCTGACATTGAGCGCTCTAATAAGTCCGCCCACCAAATGAAAGGCGGCGGAAATAGCGCCAAATGAAATTTCACTCTTTCCGAACTCGGCCGCCTTTCCCGCGTCTTCCGCCCATTCGGCAAACGGAGGTGGAACACGACGACAAATCTCCGGTTCCGTATTAGCCCTTTTTACTGTCAGCCGCGCCCGGGGAAATGGAATCTGTCTACACGCGAGAAACCCGCTTCTCAATGACCCCCAACGATCCTGGGTCACGAGCTGCTTTTTCTACTCGCTCGATCGCGCAGTAGATGGATAAAAGAGACTGATAGGGAAACCTCGGACTTTCTCTTGACCTTGCCGACTTTGGATGTTGATTCGCGGATGCGAAGAAAAAATTGCTGGCAGAAAGTTGGTAAACTTTGAGATTTGCAGTGAAAATTCCGCTGGTTGTCCGATGGCCGCCGATCAATTGGAGGATGCGTTCGTGTTAAATAGACCGGTTACGTGAGTCAGTGGAGATTTTCTTGGGCCGTCTGTTTTTGCAAGATATGGCAGGGAGGTTGGCGCCGATTTGCAAGGAGCCGATCCTGCAGGATACCCTAGAAGGAGCTTCCCTTGTCTCGTTGAGCTCGCAAAGAGCCGCGGTCTCCTTATAAGTCCGTAAGTCCAGACAATGTCCACTCTCCCGCGGCGCATCTGACCTCTTCTTTCCCAGCTCTCCGTCTCCCTCCGGCTGACCCTTCTCTCTCACTGTGCCCCGGCCTTTTTCCACACTGGGAGCGCGCTCGCGCGCTGCTGTGTTGGTTCAGCATCGTCCGTAGAAACACCCGCGCACACGTCCCGCCGCCGCCGAGCACAAAGTGGGGTCCCTCGAGTCATCTCGATGGAATGTGCAGGGCGGTTCGCCTCAAAGAAGGGCGGACGCGTTTCATCGCACTTGCATATCCACTGACTATCTCTTCAGTCTCCTCTACCTCTACCTCCCCCACCTCCTCCTCCTCCTCCTTGGCTCTGCAAACGCCACTTTCAAACCGTCCTCTCCAATGCCTATCTTCAGTTCCGCTTCGTCGGTTCCCAATAGGAAAACTTATCAGTTTCGACTTTCCCGTTGCTACAGAAGAATCTCCGTGGTAGCATAGTCTCTTGTGCGAGAAGCACTGAGATTCTCCGCGGCCTCTATCTTTAATTTAGGACTCTTTTTCCTCGGCGCAAAAGCTGGACGGACCCTCCTGCCACTGTTATCTTTTCTCCTGTTTCTATGCCGAGCTCTCGTCTCCCTCGGGTTGCACTGCTTATACATCCTTTTCACACTTGCCACCAATTTTTCTAGCCCGCCTGCGGCGAGCGCATGCCAACTTTTCCCTGGCTTTCCCCCTTTGTGTTGACTTTTCCACGCGCGCCTTTGAGCTCGCCCCTTTCCTCTCGCTGTCCCCCCCCCCCCCTCTTCTCTCTTTCTAGGGATTCGCTGTGACTGCGCGCCAGAAAATTCCGGCCCCTGTGCTGGTTGGTGCAGCTTGGATGCCGGCGGATGGTCCAATTAGTTGCATTTACATGGCCCGAGCGATAGTAATACGCGGCCGAAATGCGTCAAAAAGCGCGCAACGGTTCATTGCTCGCTTAACTTAATTAAGTGCTCTAGTCGGCTTTGCCCCGGGTGAAGGATTTCATTCAAAAAATTATAGGCTCTTCCAGCGCCACTCGCGCTTTTTCACATTTTCGGACTTTCATCTAAATAAAGACCTTACACCTTTGTATATTAGCGTAAATTTACGTCATTTACGTTCCGCATAATTGAGTTGGCTCGACCGCCGCTCCCAAAATACTCGAAAGATTCGCGTGAAAGCAGTTTCTGTGGAAGTGTAATGAAGGCTCGAGGATAGTCGCCCGCTTGAAAAGAATCTGCTCTGAATGCTCCGCGTATTCAATTAGGGACTCAGCCAGCGGTGCAATTTGCAGCCGCAGCTAAGACGTGCACCTGTGCCAACAGAACTGTCGACCGCGTTTCCTAAAGCGGAGCATTTCGCCCTAGGAAATTCTTCCTCGCGGAATCGCGTTTAATAGCATTAATCAGGCAGCAAAGCAGGGGCAGAGAGGCGAGAGGGCGCGAGCCGCTTCGGAAATTCACTTTAGGTTTCCGGTAGCCGGAGAGGGGCGAGTCAGTTCGCCGGTGTACGCGACATGCTAAAGAGAGAAACAAGAATGTTGCACGATGTAGGCGAAAGTAGCTTCATGCCCCGACAAAGTTAAATAGAATAACCAGATCGTGGCTCGTTCGGTCCCCCCCGGTCAGCAGCGGCCAGTAATGTACGAGGGTTACCGAGCCAGAATTCACTCTCGCTTGCGCCGGCGATACTATACCGAGCCAGTCGATTGCCCGTTTTCCATTACAACTCGGAATTTCTATGCTCAAGCTTATAGACTGGCGCGACCATCTTCTGCGATCAGTTTACCAGGAAAATTCTAGTTAGACCAGCATCGGTAACTTTGTTACCAATGTGCGCCTCCGGGCGCTCGTTACCTCGAGGATTTACAATCGGCACTGCACTCCTCATTACACGCCATGTGTTCATAAATTGATTGAGCCCGCGGACGTGTTTATGTTCCTCGTTCGCAGCCTCCTCCCGAACAGCCACAGCTTATTACTTCGCGAATTCGGAAGAAATCGTCACAGAAACTCATCTCGTGCGTTCGCTCATCCTCCGAAACTGGCAGATAGTCTAATTAAAGTTCTCGCGGATAGCTGCGAGAGTGCGAGTGCAATCAAGGCTTATTATTCAGCGCGAAAGTGGCGGCCCGAGGGCGGAACTTGCCTCGAGACTCTTTTCTACGATGGCGTTGGGAGGGTTGCATCGGCGATGGATGTTCCAGGGGGTTGGGGGGTTGGGGTCGAAGAAGGGTAGAGATAGCGGCGTAGTCGCTCGGGGCGACGGGTTTCTCGAAACCGTCACTGGCGTCGGGGCAGCGGAGCACCGGCTGAAAATGGCATGGAAAAAGGAACAGTCGGCCAGGAAAACGACAGTCACGAGAGGAACGGAGCGAGTCCGGGCCCGGTTCCACGCTCCGGAAAGGCAACGGAGAAGGAGCAGGAGCGAGAGACGCCGGCGGAGTCGTCTGGGCGTGGGCCGAGCAGCGAGCTCTTTAACGGCCAGTATCAATGAACTGCGAAACTCGTTCGCGTGGGATTATCTACTAGCCCTAGCCCTCGGTAGTAGCGCGATCCGCGCTCTGACAGATAGATCGGAATGAATACTCCTGTCTTTTTTGCGCCCTCCTCCTCCTCCTCCCTGCCAGCTTCCCTCTCGCTCGCTCCCACTCTTGGTGGAATGCACCTAGCAGTATGTTCTCCGCCAGCACGAAACCAGCTGGAGAACAAGTGCTACCGGATCACTCGGGCCCGGCCCCCCCTTTTTTCCACCCTTTTCTCCCGAACGCTCTCGCCGGATACATATATACATTTATTGGCCGTTGCACTTTGCTCGCGCGGCAACCTGCCTACCGGGAATTTGCACTCCGTTTTAATTAAGGCGCGCCCGTGGCACGAGGTGTGCGTTATCTCCGCGCGGCAGTGTAACTCGGCGCGGAGAGTTATGTCAAAGTGGCGCGCACTGCTGCGTGTCTGCAGGAAGTGGAATCAGGGATTCCTTTTACCATTTCTCCACTCGGCCAACTTGCCCGAGCAAATTTTCCTCCGCCGATGCCGCGATGCCACCCGGAAGTTGAAGTCGTCGGTGCCTTTTGCAGTTACACCAGGGAAACTTGTCGAGTCGAAGGGCTGCAGCGCCGAGCGCACTTTGCGCCAATCGACAGACATAGGTCGTCGATATTGTAAGTCCTCGGCGGCGATAAAGGTGCCGGTTGGGCGGTTGCATCGGTTTTATATCGGGGGAACCTCTCGCGCGGCATGGAATTCACGAGAAAACTTTGTGCTGTCTGTAAAACGCTCGGAGAAATATGCATGGGGCCGGGGGTTGGTAAGCGAAATCGGATTTCGCTCTTAGACGACGCTTGTCATATAAAAGTTTCCCACCCTCTCCCAAGCGAGCGTGTATTCCCACTTCCACTTATTACTCGGAGTAAATCTCGTACTCGTTGACTCCCCAGCGCTTGGCTCTTTAATTACATCTGATATTGAATGTAACCGTGCTGGACCGCGGCCAAGTCCGCACTGGATGCAGAATGAGATTCACCCTTCGACCCCTTTCACTCCCTCCCTCCTTCTCTCTCTCTCGGCTCCTCACATCTCTGCTTCCAACGTGTAGACTCTCCATCTTGGCAGATACAATTCAATCTCGCGGTCTGCCTTGATTTTCCGATGAAAGCGCCGATAATCTCTCTATAGGAGTCTAACAGGCCCCGAGAGAATGGGTTCGCATAGGTCGCGGTAAACGGGCGTGATATGGCCGGCAAGTGGCATTTATAGGATGGATCGGAAGACCTGCTAATTCTATAGACTGCAAATAGTCTATTATCTGGCAGTTATACATCGCCGTTGACAGGAAAATTGATGGGCTCCCCTACTCCCAGTTGCATAGACCCGTGTTACCCGGGTGCGGCGACCGTAAGGAGTTTTCCACGTGGGTGTCTTCATTACGACGGTGGTGCGTGGGTCTATCAAGACGTATTGCTGGCGGAACCTATCTATTCCAGTTCGCCGGTCGATATTCAATAAAACGTGGACTCTTGAACGTTAATGTTATTTACTAGTCTCTCGTCGCGCTTTTATTCGCGCCAGTAAATTCACTTTCACTTTGCCGATCGAGCACTGAAAATGAAAGTTACAGATTAGATACTCGAGAGGACTGATTTTTACTCGGCCGATCATATTGCTGGGGATTGTGAGCTTCGACGATCGTTCGGTTTGTTAGATTAATCCTCATTCCTGTTATATACATCGGCGTGGCAGATCGCTCGGAAAATCGGCCCATTCTGATTCAAGCAACCGCGAATTGTCCCAATTTTTCGTTCTGTGGATTCCCAGTGACCCGAATTTCGTCATTGCTCGCGGTCGGGAAGGTCGTGTTGTCCCAACTCGTGACAATCCGGACGTGATTTGCTCGGGGAAGGAGAGGCCAATTTGCGGAAGCGCACTTGCTCGATAAGGCCCAGGTTGTCAGATGCAATTGGGGATTGATCACGGAAGGGTCAATAAAGGATTCGGACTGTAGTTCATTGCAACTTTACCATTAGGATTTTGATTTAAATAGAAATGGGAAATATTCCCGGCATTGCATTCGACTTGGAGCTATTAACATAGCAAGACGAACTGCTGAAGAATGTTAAAGTACGCCACTCGATGGCGTGAAGCAAGAAATGTACTTCTCGGCTTTATTACTTTTAAATTACTCGCCGTGAGAAGCCGCAACGGTGGTCTGCTCAAAGGACCTGCCTCACCTCTCACTAAAGCGATAATAAACCATATTATCGCGCACAGTAAACAGCCTTTTTCCGGGTCGAGAAGAAACCCACCAAGACCACCTTCACCGCCAACTACACAAAGTCATCCATTTATCCATTGAAAATAACCGATGAATTTGACTTAATAAAATGAAGTGTCCCTCGACTTTGCACGTTGCGTGTCTGCTCCATTCAGAAAGAGCCAGTCGAGCCTTTTCCATTGGCATCGACGTCGAGCGCAATAAGTCGCGAAATGTTAGTCGACTTAATAGACGAGGCGGCAAAGCAAACGAAGCGTTACCGAGTCCAGCGCACGCGAATGGTATCCGACAGGGCCGCTGCTAAATCATACGGGGCCTGGAAAACTAATAATTAAACTCGGCTCGATAGGATCGCGCCCGGTTACTTTCGCGATCGAGCGCGTGCGTCCGGCTGCTGTGCGTCGCGAGACTCCACCGAGATTCCCATGCGAGATACCATTTCATGCGCCGTCGTGACTTTCCTGCTGTCACCGTTTTTGAATTCACAACTGCGCCCGCGGCTGCAGCGGATATCCGTTAATTAGCATCGCTATCGGACGGATTCGGAAAAAGAGCGGAGATTTTGTGGCATGCTTTCAATCTTGGCAATTAGTGCTGAAAGGTAGCGGAAAGTTTTCGGAAGTGCTCGCGGAAGCGTGAAAGGTTCGGTAAGCGGAAAAATGCGGCGGCAGCGACGGCGACGGAGCCGCGGATGGAAGAAGGAGTTGGAGCAGTTGGGACTAATATTAAAAAGTCGAGAGGTGCTGTGTATAGTAGACTGGGTGGGTAGCCGGTGCAGGGTGAGGCGGGCTAGAATAGAAAAATCCTTATCGCCGCCTGAGACAGACCAAAGGTCCTGCTTCCGCAGGAGGCTGAGGAACTCCTTTCGCGTTCCCATGGAAACCGTCTTGCTATCTCCTCGCTTCTTCTCACTCCCTCTCTCTCGTTCTCTCTCTCTCTTCCTCATTCGCAATACCCCCTTGCGATCTCCTGCAACCCCCGCACTCAAACTCTCCCTTTCCATGGCGTGCGCGTTTACGCTTTCTCTCTCCCTCTGCCGCCCCGTCGCTCGATTTTCATCTTTCTCCCTTTCCCACCCCATACGTTCACCTGTCTCCCTTGGTGCACGGGCGGGCCGCTCTCCCTCTAGTTTCCATTATCGCCTTCCGCACTCTCCGAGTTCTCCTCGAGGCCGCAGGGCCGATCTTCCCTTAGGTTCGACGAACACTGAGCACATCGTTGCAAGCATAACAATCCTCCCAAGAATAATCAAGTTGCGAAGGGCTGCGCAAAACATTATTTTCATGCCCCAGAAACTCCGGCGTGAGCAAGTAGGCATGAAAGATGCCCAGATCGAGGAGACTCGGGAGAACATTGTTGTGCATCTTGCGCCACGCGAGCTTCGTTATTATGCATACTCACCTCTTCCTGTTCATCCAAGCACTCTTGGCTCCCATCAGCCTGTCCCTCACGGCCCTTGTTTTACCCAACCAATCACGCGCACTCCCAAACTTCTCTCTTTTTCCATTGTAGGATTGTGCACACGCGTGCACCTGGCTGCGTCCATTCCCGCGTGCCTCGATATTCGAGGAATTCCTAGGATTTCCTTGTCCACGTCTCTCATTTCCCAGGTACACGTAGCCCTTCGGCTTGGAATCTCTCCCTCTCTCTCTCAGTGGGCAAGTGGGTGAGTGAGGGGTGGATGCCAGGGTGGATCTCTGTTTTGCGTTGGGCCGCTGATCTCCTCCTCTCCGTCTGGCAGCCGGGGGGGTAGTACGGCTTTCACGGTTAGCGCCGCGACGCCAGTATCGACCGACGAGGCCCGGCCCGTTTTCCACCCCCTCAGCCAGCAGCACGCTGTGCTGCTGCCTTCTGACCACCCACCCATCCACCTCAGCGTACTCCCGCTACGCGATAGTATATAGTAGAGTACTAGTCGATTCATGCCGTTCCCCGAGGTTATAGTAAGCGCAGAGAGCCCTCGCATATCCCCCATCTCTCCCACCCCCCAGCCGCGCTGCTGCTCCTCCGCTCTCTTGTGCTCCCTTGGCGAAACAAAGCCAATGGGTAGCGCGCGCGGCGCGCGCTCGTCTCCCGGAATTCAGCGCGCGGGCTAACAGAGTGCGTCGCTCGGCGAGGGTGCGTTAGCCCCGCTCGCGATATGTGTATGAATTGTCGGCTGCGGTCGCCCCGCTTCTTCGCTCCGCCCCCGCCCTCCCCCGCCGCGATTAAATTGCCCGGGGCTAATCTCCCGGCGATTTCGGCTGGCCGCTTTCGAGAGTCGCGCGTTCCGGATGCCATGTACCTTTTGGAATTCCCAGCCGCACCTGCCAGGTGTTGGCATTGCGCACTGCTCGCTGTGGAAGACTCTCGGGCTTGGCGCTCGGATCTAATAATCAGTTGCGGGGTTGGAGCAGCTAAATTAACTCGCGCCAAGCCGGAGCGTGCCAGGATTTATCGTATTAATGCACCTTTCGGGCAAGTCGCTGCTCGACGATTTACCGGGCGCCTTCTGGCGGCCGACACTTCCTGCGGAATTCATTCTCCCCGTTTCGTGAACTTGACCGCAAACCTCGCGCACCGCGTGTTCTCTCTCACCGGCGCCATTATATCCTCAACGATTCCGTCTGCCGACGAACAGAGCCAGTACATAATTCACTTGTTAGCGTCGCCGCTCTGCCATCCGAGATATTCCCTTGGAATTCTTCGCGTTCGCGCAGCGGCCAACGGGCGAGGCCGCCCGTAATTCAACTCGGACGGCAATTGATTGAAAACGACCGATTCGCCAATCACGATCGCCCTCTCTCTGCTAAGCGCGACTGTTAGGCGCGTGGAAAGATGGAAAAATTAATGAGGGTCCGCGCCGCTTAATTAACAACAGGGTCGCTCTTTGATTTACGGCTCGGAAAACTCCACATAAACTCGAGGAGCGCAATAAATCGCGAGGAGCTGCCGTGACTACTAGCATCGATAATTGCGAGGTTTGTCGTTTAATCAGCATAGTTTCGCTTACGAGACCGGCTAAGTTTTAATGAGAGTAAGCGTCGTTCGAACAGACCAGCAACGAATCACCCATCTTTTTTAGAGGAATCCCGCGCCCCGGAGGAATCCCGCCCGAGCGAATATTAGCGTACTAGCTTGGCCGTCGGAGCAAGTTTGATCTGGCAGTGGCCCAGCTTTCAACATAATACTGTTGCAAAGGATTAAAGTTCCGCCGTTCGCTCGAGCAATATTCACTCCCTCCGCTCTCCCGATACCAAGTACTTGAGACAACCACTGCCGCTCCCTATATTCCCGGACGATTCAGATATCAAATGGAACTCCACCTTTGCATTCATACTCGGGCTATTATTCAACGATATTTATTATCAGTGCGCCGAGCTAGATTCGATGTGCGTACTGGCGTCTAGCTATGGACCAGTTAACATTTGACACCGTGTTTCCGTGTTGCGCTTCGGAGGAAACACCTGGAAGGGGTAGGAAGATCCGTGCTGCCCACGCAATCCCAAGCTGGCGAGTGTTGTGTGTGTCACTGGGGAATTACTAATCCGGGGGTGTCGTTGATCTTCCCTGATAAATGACGAGCAACGCCCAGGAGACACGGTCCTACCCCAACTGGAGCCAGTGTCCTTCCTGCCACCACTCACACGTGGCATGCATTCACCACTGATGCCGCTCCCGAGACCGCAGTGCACACGTTAGCTGCGATCCCTTCTCAGTGGGCCTCACTAATTTACGCCCTAAGAATCACTCGACCATGCTCAGCCCGCATTTCTATTTCAAATCAGCTAACGATTCATTACTCTAGAAACGCAATTCATCGAGACTGTCGGAAATGTCCGTTTCTGGTACATACGTTGTTGTAGACGAGGATTTACCGGAGTCAATTCTCGATCATGACTCGAGCCATGGTACACAGTGCATACGTTACTGCAACTGCTCCCCATTGGTTCATAATAATGTGTCACCTAAAAATCAATTGGCATGAATTTCGATATCAGGAGACTCGGTAGAGTCTCGACGCCAAGTAGTCGAAAGCGTCAAGCGTCAACCGACTGGTCGGCGAGACTCACCGAGGCGCCTTTACGCGACTCAACTCAGATCACAATGGTTTTCAGACACACGAAAAATTAAAATTGAATGTTGTAACTAATTACGGCATTAAGTTAATCTTATCATGGTGTCATTTGATTCAGTATTTTGTTCTGATTCCAATGAGCCTCATAACATTCAAACCGGTTGATGGTTTTAGGATATATACAGTTCCGAAGTTTTCGTTCTTGTAGTTAGAGATATTCATTTTCTTTCGGTTTTTTTAAATTTATCTTCAACGAAGAAAGGTGAATCTATCGGTGCTTGAGACTTGAATGGATCGGGAGCGTCTCAAGTTTCCTTGCGTAGCAATGCGTTGCTGTATACGAGGGATCAAGCAGGACTTACCGAAGTCAAGCGCAAATTCGATCATGTCACTGGGTGATACCGTGAGTCAGAGTCCCAGCCAATCTGATTATAGCCTCGGCTTACATCGTAGATCGGGCTACACCAATTTCGAGGCACTGCTCTCGCGTGGGGCTGCCAGCGCGACGGGGTGCGTACGGACAATGAGGAAAACTAGCAGCTACCAAATCAGATTATCTCGGTTTCTCATTGTCAGTGCATTTGGGGCTGATGGCCGAGGTTGGAGCAACTTGTCCCGCGCGCGCTACAAAGATCAATGCCGATAGTCACACCCTACATTGACACAAATCAGTTGAATTTAGGGGCAGTGAAATGGTCCAAGCGATGAAGCGGATGCTCAGTCTCGAACGTTTGATCTGGGATTAAAAGTGATTACTGCGCTTTTGCAAGTCAGCCTGATTCTTCGGCGGCTTGTATGCTCGAGTATTAATTGCAAGTCAGCCAACTGCAGACGGTGCTGGCAGACCTCATTTTGAATTCGCGTCAAGTTTCGTCGATCGAAGGCCCTTTCTAACCAAAAGGCTTTCTGCTCCACTTAGGACAATGAGATCGAGCAGCTGGAAAATCACTAATTTCGCGTGCCTTCAGGCGCCTCTCAGGGGAATGTGATTTTAATGACGCTTCCTAAGTGCCTCTCGCACCTGTTTGCTAAGAGTTCAGGAATTTAATGCGACGGTCTTCCAGTGCTGAGAACAGGGGCAACTAAATCTTGGGTAAAACATACTTTTGTAAATCCAGCTAAGTAGAATTTGCATAAATGTGATCAATTCCGTCGGTACATTTCTATTTCTGGTTATTCCAATTAGACCATCGCGCAATGCTCGGTTAGTCGGCGCACTGGTAAGCAAATTGCATAATTACAATCCGGTTTTCTCCTGGCATTGTCGACTTTCTCTCCACCCCTGGTCGAAACGTTTCAATGACACTCCGGTTCCGAGTGGACAGCTTAATTAAGTCAGCCACAATATATCTCAGCCGTGCGTATAATGAGTTGTCTCGCGTCGATCTTGGCAAGGACAAGGATCGGCGCAACATGCTCCGCGGATATGGTTAACTACTTTTCAGACAAACGACCATGTTCGGCGAAAACATGTCCATAAAATGTACTGGGCTCTCGTTGGCTCTGTACGCGGGTCTGCAATCGAGCAATCAACATAGATATCGTGAATAATTTGAGCAGATAGAAGGTCGTCGATAGATTCGGTATGCAGGGATGAGTGAACAATTGAAAGATAGCGCGTGGGGTCGAAAGGAGCAAGGGGATTCGCGTAGTATCCGCTCTCTGATCCAAGGTAGAAGGAAGGAAGAACAAAAGTGTAGCGCAGGCTTAAGTGTAACGCGAGGGTTGAAGAGGCTCTATTATTGTAAAGCAGCGGACGATGAGCCCAGAGATTGCGCTCTCAAGGGATGCGTCTACCACCCCCTGTATCTTTCTTCGTGGCACTCTGTCTCCGACCCCCGCATCTCCCTCGCACGTACCGTCCGCCCTTCCCTTGGTTCCGGCCCTCTCTTTCCCCCGGATTTTGTCGGCGAAATTGCATTCTCCCCGGCAAGCACGCGGTCGAAATGAATGCACCTGCGCCCCTCACTCTCGCCGACGCGCAGGATGCGAAATGGACACGTACACTGAGCTCTCGCAGAAATGTCGTCTGCGACGGCCAAAGGCTTCAAGCTTGTTTGGACTATCTGTCTTTTGCGTTCTATTCAAGAGGGTCCGATGACCGCGTTGGATCGCGAGTCACACTAAAGATAGAAAGAGTAACACGCCGCCGCTTCCTGTCACGTTTTCGGAGTTCACTGCACTGCTATCTTATGCAGACATTCTTTCTGACGCTTAATGACAAGTACGTACTCACGTGGAGTCTAGGATGTCCATGAAGTTAGCGGGGCCATTTTATGGGATTGAAAAATAAATATTTGTGCTCGTTTGTGCTTCGTATGTGCCTGTGTGTGCACTAAAGCAAAAAGCCGTACTATAAGCGGGTAAAAAGTTATTGAGCAAAATGTAATTTTGCTTCGAAGTTAGCGGGGCCATTTTGTCAGATGCAAACAAAAAGTAGTGTATTCTATTGGGCTCGACATGTGCTTGAATGTGCAGGCAATTAAATTTCGAAATTCCAAAAACTGACGATTTTACGACATATTTTCAATTTTTGTCGAGAAGTTAGCGGGACCATTTTGTCGGATGCAAACAAAAAGTAGTGCATTCTATTGAACTCGATATGTGCTCGAATGTGCAGGCAATTAAATTTCGAAATTACAAAAACTTGCGATTTTACGGCACATTTACAATTTCAAGGGTGAAACGACTATTTTCGAAAATATCGGTAAAATATTATTTGTTGTGCTGTATACGTATACTGTGCCGGGCATGGAACTAGCCGAGACCTTGCTCATCACATGATTGTGTCCGGCGCAATAAATGCCTGGGGGATGAAAGAGCAACAGCGCCCGGGCAGCCATATTTTAAGTCCGAGCAAATTATAAAATTGGTGGTGTTATAGGTTACACCGGTGGATTTGATTCGTCAACAATAGGACATTACACAGCGTACATAAAAATCCTAAACGAATGGTATTGTGTAGATGGGGGGTGCAGAAAAGGTAATCGCTATATCGTGAAAAAACAGACCGATATTCATGCGCATATGTGTATATACACAATATTTTGA
Source organism: Crossocerus cetratus (assembly GCA_963675795.1). Classification (NCBI taxonomy): domain Eukaryota; kingdom Metazoa; phylum Arthropoda; class Insecta; order Hymenoptera; family Crabronidae; genus Crossocerus; species Crossocerus cetratus. Next base: position 21,998,607 of record OY776662.1, on the reverse strand, counting down.
ATAAAATTGGATTATAAACCCATATCTATCCCGATTCTAGTCCCTACCCCTATTGCGTTTCCTCTTAAGATATTAAGAGGCATTATACAATACAATCGTGCATTATACATTCGCCAGTTTGTGGAATTTCAACATTTGCCCCGCTAACTTCGAGTCAAAAATACGTTTTTGCTGCATAACTTTTTACGTAATTTGAACTATGCTTCTTTACTTTCGAGCACATAAAACCACACATTTAGCATAATACAGCGAAACAATGAGTTTGCCGATATTTTTGAAAATGGCCATTTTCACTGACGGCAGTACACAAAAATATGCCGTGAAATCGTCAAACATTGACATTTTTAGATTTGGTTGACTGCACATTCGAGCACATATCAAGCACAATAGAGCACACTACTTGTCGTTTTCATTCGATAAAATGGTCCCGCTAACTTCTTGGCAAAAAACGAAAATATGCCGTAAAATCGTCAGTTTTTGAAATTCTGAGTTTTGATTGACTGCATTTGAGCACATATCGAGCACAATAAAATACACTACTTGTTGTTTGCATCTGACAAAAGGGCCCCGCTTTCTTCGAATCAAAAATACGTTTTGCTTAATAACTTTTTACCCGTTTATGGTACGCTTTTTTGCTTTAGAGCACGTAAAGGCACACATTTAGTGCAATAGAGCACAAAAATTACTTTTCCGATATTTTCGAAAATAGTCGTTTCACCCTTGAAATTGTAAATGTGCCGTAAAATCGCAAGTTTTTGTAATTTCGAAATTTAATTGCCTGCACATTCGAGCACATATCGAGTTCAATAGAATGCACTACTTTTTGTTTGCATCCGACAAAATGGCCCCGCTAACTTCTCGACAAAAATTGAAAATATGTCGTAAAATCGTCAGTTTTTGGAATTTCGAAATTTAATTGCCTGCACATTCAAGCACATGTCGAGCCCAATAGAATACACTACTTTTTGTTTGCATCTGACAAAATGGCCCCGCTAACATCGAAGCAAAAATACATTTTGCTCAATAACTTTTTACCCGCTTACAGTACGGCTTTTTGCTTTAGTGCACATAAAGGCACATACGAAGCACAAACGAGCACAAATATTTATTTTTCAATCCCATAAAATGGCCCCGCTAACTTCATGGACATGAGTCTAGGACTTGGTTCGACAAATCGGTATCTACGCAATCGCTATATTTAATCAGAAATCTCTCTGTATGCTGATACTGGCACATTTCGAAAGGGTTCGATATCAAAGTGCAGACAATTAATCGGGCGACCCGATATCGGGAGAGTATCATGCAAATAGAGGGGAAGAAACTTCCGCTAGATTTCCGCTGGTGGGAATGCGTGCAGCTTGAGATGCGAGAGTCCGTCGTCCGTCGTCCGGTTTTTCGGTCCACGGGAAACTCAATTAACGGGCCGGTGCAATTAAGCTCGCTTGCAAGAGGACGAGGCAAACGAAGGACTTGGAGGACTGGCGACCGAGGCATCGACTGATTGCCGCTTGCACGGACAAATTCATTACCTCTTCCGTCGGATTTATCCGGCGTCACTTCGACCCCCATGGATAACTTGCCGGCAAACCTACCTTCCGGGAGATTCCCCGGAAAGATTGCGAGTTGCACTTTCCGAGTTGAATTCTCTCGGAAGTCGATTAAGGAGACTGTCGCGCAGGATGTTTCAGTGAACGTAGCTGTTTCAAGCCGCTTTGTCGAAACTTAGCCGATCATTTATGGATTATACTGGGAAATGCAATTCGCATTTTTATCTTTGCAATTTCCTCGCCCCGATTAAACGCTGTTCAGTTGGTCCATTAAATCCGTTTTCCAATACACGATGGCTACCTGACGAATGTTACATTCTGAATAATTTATGATGCATCAATTAATTATCGATGTGGTCTTCTAGCCAGCTTCTATATTCATCGTCGTTCGTCTCAAACATATTTCGGACATTTTCGACATTATTTCAATGAGAGATCGCCGATTAAATATAATTAATAACGAGGAATATACTAGAGAGGTAATAATTTGGACCTAATTTCTGTTCGCAGGTTGTGACGCCGCAGAAGTGTGGCGATGTGTACCTCTACGACCTCCCAGCGAGTCGGGGTAGTCCGGCGCCGCCCTCGCGACATGACTCGCCTTTAAATTCCACCAACGAACACCTACACGGAACAGGTAACAGACACGTTCACAAATCAACTGCTGCTTCTTTCGCGCGCGCGCTCTCTCCCCCTCTCTCTATTTATCTATCTCGGCATTACGGCTTTTCAGCCGAATGCCCTACTTGCCGAGAGAGGGTGGCTGGTGTGGACGTAGCAAACTCCGTTCAACTGACTGCGTTCGCGACTTTTTTCTATCACAGTGCATTATATATCCTGTCGCTCAAGATCGCATTTACCGCCGTGGCGAACAATAGTATCGCGATGATCTGGCTGTAGTCGGCCAACTATAAATTGCCCCGATTTCCATCTAATCGCCCGCGAGAAAGCGCGTTTACCTACCTAGCCGGTAAGGTGCTCTCGAAATAAGTCGCTGAAACGCGATCACTCACCCTGACCTCCATCGGCCTTTCCTCTGAAAGTGAAATTATGCGACTGGCATTTTTTCTCTTTCTCGGGAGAGAGATTGCAGAGTGAATTCTCTTGGTACTAAGTTTGGGATGTTTCCGCAGGTCGGTACTCGAGGGGTTCGATGGATAATGGCAGCGAGTCGAACGAATGCTACGATGTACCACCACGAGCTGTCCCCGTAATTCCTTCACCGGCGAGCAGTCCTAGTCCGGCGCCTTCGTGCTACGATATCCCGCGGCCGCCGACCTCCTGCACACCGAATTCAACCTGCTCCGCCGGTTCCGGCGTTACGCCCCTCGATTGCTACGACGTGCCGCGACCCCTTCAACCCCTAACGCCCAGCAGCTCGGCCTCCAGCCTCACAAACGATGGCTCGCTCAGCGGCTCGAACAGGTGAGTCCATGTATCTGATGTATCTGATCAATCGTTGACCCAATCTCTTAGTTTCTACTTTCTTGGAAGAGGCTGCAAAGGTTATTACTCGACGCGGCCAAGGGACTGGCGTGCCGGTTCTCTGTCAAGGAGGTCAACAGCCTTTTGGCACTGAGAGGTCGGCCGGCCGGGCCGGTCCTTGCCAAAACAGTCGTCGACTTTTCTCTTCCGCTCTACTTTATTCTCGACTGGTTTATGGTCAAGACTAACTTATTGCTACGCTCGAACTAGTCCGCTTAAAACAGGGATTGTGGGGCGGCGGCAAGCCCCGCCGCTCATTCGACTCCTTGGGATAAAGTTGGCGGGCGTGCGCGCTTGTGCAGGAATTGTCTACGGCGCGAGATACATATATATCCGACTTGGAAGATAACGTATGCAGTGTGCAGAGTGTACGCGGATGATAATCTATGCGCATTTCCTGTTTAAGCGGCGGGCAACGCACGGCTTTGTCATCCCGCGAGCTTTCCCAGAAGCGGCGCGGGGGCTTTAGCAACTCATTGCGAGTGTACGCACGACTGTTGCAGATCCAGTTTGGCCGCGCCCGACTACGATGTACCTCGATCGCGTCTTCCAGCCTCGTCGCTACCGTCCCGACACAACACGCCCATACCGAAAACCCCGACGCCTCCGCCCCCGCAACAAACCCAACAAATCTACGACGTTCCAGTCAGTAAGGAACTTCCGCTGGAGCTGGACTCCGCGCTCGAAGGACTCCAGAGGTTGCAGAGCGAGGCGTCCTCTGCGATAGCCAGGCTACTCGGCTTCGTCAGCCCAGGCTGGAGAACAACTCAACGACTGGACGCGAACCTTATGGACCTTAGGCTCGCAGCGCTTAGACTGAGGACTTCCCTCCACGATCTAGCCGAATTTGCCGAAGGTTCGTTCACCAGAATCCCTTTCGAGAGAGCTTTCGAAAGCTAAATATGTAGTACGTAAAGGTAGAGCTCGGTCCCTGGAAAGTGAAAAGCCAGTTGGCCAGACTGCTAGACTAATGAAGTCGCGGGAAGTGTGTACACGTTTCCGGGGGTGGATGAGAATCCTTTTTTCCCCCCGTGGGCGAAACACGTCTGGAGAGTACTCGAGGCGTGCAGGTATAGGGAGCCTGAAAGTAAGCACTCGAAAGAAAGTCACGGTTGAATCTGATGCAGGAACTCTCGGGAACGCGGGGAAGGCACCGGATAAAGGGCTGGCCACCAAGTTACGGCCGCTGGTGAAAGCGCTGCGGGATTCGGACAAGCTCGTGCAGGAAGCCGCCCGTGAGCTGGACACGATGGAATGGGATGCCGGAAAGCTCTGCCGTGGCGGTGGCGATACCCCAACACCTACTAACGGCCCACCTGCCTCTCTCCTGCCACCCACGCAACCCGATCCACTCGATCAGCTGATCGCGTGCGCCCGGGCACTCACGGAAGACGTTCGTCAGGTCGCCAGTTTCATTCAGGTGAGCATCTGCTCTCACCCTACTTACTCCTCTCGCTGAGCCTTTTGCCGGCGTATATGCTTCGCAGGACAATGACGCGGTTCTACCGAGATCCGCTCCTCGCTATCTCAGAGCTAATCACTTGTTTGTCAAACTTGCGCAGCCTGCCGAGAAGACTCTTATCCAATACTGTAATACGAGCTAATCTTCTGTGTGGTAATCTTTCGCTTGAAAACGTTCCTGAAGATTTATTATTTTTTAGTGCGAGATAATAATTGACATAGGTCTGGGTTATTATTTGTGCCAACGAATAATAAAAGAGGTCTGCTCGGTTTATAAAGTATAGTACGCGGTTTGATTTTTTCAAAGACCCGAGCAGTGGTGAAAATGATAATTTCTTTTCAGGGAAATTCGACACTGCTGTTCAAGCGATCGTCTATCATCTCGACCGGCAGCAGTAATAACAGTGGTGCCGGCGAGGATTACGATTACGTGAATCTCGACTCGCGAGAGGTGGTGGCGAAGCAACGCGAGGAACTGAGAGCGACGCTTCCCCAGGAGCTCCGCAGTAATTACGACCTCCTCGTATCCGAGGCAGACAATGCGGCGATTCAAATGCCACCCACGACACCGACGCCCATGGACCCCAACGACAAACAATTGCTGGCTTTCTATGCCGCCCAGGTGATCACGCACGGCGCACACCTGACGCACGCCATTGACGCCTTCATGCAAACCGTCGAGCACAATCAGCCGCCGAAGGTGAGTGTAACATGGTCGGGCGGAGTTCGCGTCGGGCGTTCCGTCGCTTCCTGCGGGGACGAGCCTCTTTCTGCGAGCTTTCGCGTCGCGTCGCATCGCATCGCCGTTCCCGATATCTTTCCAATTGGATGTTCAGTATTGGAAGCTCGACGATTCCAACAATTCTATGCTTAGACTGGAATTTGGTACAAGGGAGAATAAATGCTAAAGAAGCTTTCCATTCTGTTGACAGGTTTTTCTGGCACACGGGAAATTCGTGGTGCTCAGCGCGCACCGGCTGGTACACATAGGCGATACCGTGCACAGGAACGTATCGAGGAACGACGTGAGGAGTCGAGTGCTTCAATGCGCGAATGCATTGAACGAGGCGCTCGCGCAGACTGTCGCTAAAACGAAGCAAGCAGCCCAATTCTTCCCGAGCGTGACTGCCGTGCAAGAAATGGTCGATAGCGTCGTCGATATCTCCCACCTGGCTAAGGATCTAAAGGTAGCGATGATCTACGGAGCCCAGCAGCCTTGAATGCCGAAGCCGCCGCGCGAAGAATGGGAGACAAGCTGACGAGCGCGCACCAGACGGTGTGCGCGATACACAGGATGCACTGAGGAGACTTTCGTAATGTGAAACCTACGATTTCTTAAGTTCCTTGCGATGCTGAAAGACACGATGTGTGGCGTGGAGATTCACCGCCGCCTTGGCAGAAAGCCCCAGCTAATTAAACCGAGCGCGCGCCCTTATTCCTAAGTAATTGGCGTCAAAAGACAGAGGCTGGCACTGCTTCATGACCACTTCCGGATAACCGTGTTCAGCAATTCTCAAAAGATCGGCGCGTCGTTCGGCCGTTAAATGGAATAATGGATTAACCAGTTTGTCAAGAATCGCCAAGAGGTGCGAATTCATCGATTGGAATATTAAGAGTTGGTTCCTCGTCGCCGAGTATCTTCACGTGGCGTTGTGCTGCTTTTGACTCCAGCTCTATTTTTCCTCGACACGGATAATCGATTAATTAGAACGTATTAAGATACGCAGGATTGATCGACAGTAATATAAGTTGGAGTTATCTCAGCCGCATTTAGCTCTTATCTCGCCGACAAGTTTAAGCGAACTGCTTTCCAACGCGGCTTGGTAACGGCTTTCTTAGAAGTACGCAACTGCCAAAGTACCGACACGTAGCGCCTAAGAGAATCGACTTTGTATAATGTATTCGGCGATATTAGCATCCTAGCCTTTTATAGGGAACATATAAACTGTCTCGTTCCGTAGCTAGACGTGTGGAGTACATTATCGAAACCAGGTATGTACCAATACTTGAAACATATTCGAAGTGAAACATGTGATGATTATTCCACAACCAGCATAAGATCCATTTACACCGCAATAGAGACGTATATTGTATGTATAGCGGGAGCCAACGTATGACCAATGGATCTGCATTGATGCGACACATTTACACACTTACTTTCTTGGAAACAATAAATTGTTCCGATTAATAAGAGCATGTCGCGTCAGCATGTCGATTGACGCGAGCGCGCGCCGATTGTTCGCCAATGATTGAAAGATCTTTTTCCACGAGAATTTCATACAGATGCCGTTTACAATAATAATGCGGACAACAGTGGACCGTTCTTTTCGAGGAAGTCTTTAGCACGGTTTTATACACTTTTACAAACCAATCACTTATACAAGTTGGATTTGGGGATCTTTGAAAACAGCGAATTGAGCAGACCGAAACGCACATACTAAGTAGCCCCGTACGCTTGAGACATGGCCAAGCCAAGACATGGCGACACTAATCAAGTGGACGCGAGGACATCTACTTAGCAGAAACAATAAGCCCAGCTAAAAACAATACGTCTTACATAAGGAACTTACTAGCTAGGTAATTAGTGAGCGGATTCCTGCTGATTATAAAGCATTTCGGGAAATTTAATTGCTATTCGTGTATAGAAAGTAGTTGTGTAGGGGTAGCTAATGAGGGCACAGACTCACTGAAATGTTTATAGTCAGCAAGACTCCAACGCGGCGTATACATATACCACGCTTAGAGGAGACGGAGTGTAATCTTTTTCGTTACACTTTCTCCTGAGTCTCCATGCGAGTAACCAGTTACTTTGGAACAATTGTGCATAGACCGGCAATTTTATAATATCTTGAAAGGTAATCGATATCAGGTTATTTTTATTGCAGCTTTAAGTCGACGTACCTTTCGCAAGATTTACTTTTCTGCCTCTCTGGAATGGAGCCTTTGTCTATTTTACTTGCGAAGAATATTGCAAGATCGTTCGCACGGTCACTCGACCGTCCGAGACCTCGCGATCGTCTTGTATTTAAGTATATATCGCGATAGTTTATAGTTTATTTTTTAGAGACTCTATTATCGAGTATATCGCGTATTCACGAAATCTCGTTTACGAGGCATATGTATTATAATTTATTGGCGACGTGTTTTGTAAGATAATAACACCCAGGCAGTTAAATAAAGTTACTCTATATTTAGAATTTATACATAGCTGAAGTAATAGGTGCTTATCATCCTCGTTGAATCGTCGTATTGACACACTGTGCCGTAATTTTTAAGCGACCACTGCTTCTACGTCCGAAGTTAATGAATATATACCTACATGATTCAGTCTCATCGTGTGATTTCGACGATTTTCTGTAATTCTTTTTGTATAATATTGTACCTGGAACATTTAACTTGCAATGCGAGCAATACAGCTGCCGCGAGTGTAAGGGTAGTTTCTCTTGAGAGATTCAATCACACGTATAAGTTGAAATAGCAGCTGGTCAGTCAAATTCATTCGGCTATAATGTCGCCAAGCACAAGTAGGAGTGTCTGTCGCTTGAAGAAGAGATATTCCGTTTGCGTGTCTCTTGAACCGAAGCGATTGTATTACTCTAAGAGCGTTTAATGTTGTAAATAAGTATATTTATATTATATTCCTATTAAAAACGCTGTACGTATACAGGAACATACTACATATACCAGCAGAAAATTAAGATGGAAATCTTGGGAAAAGCCGTGCAATGTAAATCGTAACTTTTAAGAGAATTTCACCGTGGTGTTTTCAGTTCCAAAAGTCACCCTGATTTTTCTCAACGAATTGCGCTATGGCGTTGTATTCGACAGAGTCTGCGAACCATTATTTTCTGTAACTGGTCGTTACGAGTGTACTATCGTTTCGGGAGTTCAATAAATATTGATTGAATATACGACTGAAAATATTCCCCCAATGGCCAAACCCCATTAGCATGGATTCTTTAAGGATACTTAATAACATTAAACACGGACTACCTATATATTATTGTACATTTATTAGAAACATTCAACCCAATTTTCACTGAAGTACATACAATATTAGAATTGTCTCTCATCTGCTTCTTGCAATAGTATCGACAAATATTCTTCCTTGCAATATTTCATATAAAACACTTCATATGTCTCAGGTAAGAGTCGAATCAGCACGAATACAATGTATTCGCACAAAGCCCACAATATGATACAGGTCAAACATAAGCCACGATGCTTGACACAGACACTGCTACCGATTTTTCAAGTGCGACTTCCCTCATGAAAAATATGTAGAGAGCTGAGATGTTCTTTATTACAAGCAGTATGGAAGTAGTGATGCAAGGAAAGAATTGCGATCAAATCCCAAGGTGATCACAGCATTTACCACACATGGGGTGCGGTTCGCTTCCATTCCTGTTTGTCTTATCTTTGTCTTTCTCCTTCTCTCTCTCCTTCTCTTTGTCCTTACGAGTATCTTTGTCCACTTCCTTCTCTTTACTTCTGTCCTTCTCTATGTCCTTATCCTTCTCCTTTTCTTTAATCTTATCTTTATCAGCGTCTTTGTCCTTCTCCTTGTCCTTTATAGCCTGTTTATCCGAATGGAAGTTACGAAGATCCCTTTTCATAGCATAGGCGTCCTCGCCATCAGCGTAATACTTGGGTTCAACCTCCGACACTTCAAACTGTAAACTACTCCTGTACAAATTGAGGGCAGCTCTGTTACTTCGGCGTACGTGCAAGGAGACGTACTTGGCATCAAAACATTCCACCATTGCCCTGGAGGCCTGGTTCATGAGTTTCTGTGCAATGCCAAGCCTTCTGTGAGACCTCTTCACAGCCAAGCTAGTAATGTGTCCATGAGGATCGTCCTCGCAGTCCTCTTCCATTTTGGCAAGCACATATCCAACTATTCTGCCCTTTTCATCTTCGGCTACGTAGCTCAGCTGTGGCCATGAGAGAGCATGGTAAAGATAATATTTCATTTGGTAGTTCTCTGGCAAGCATTGTAAGTTGCAGTGCTGGATGTTCAGTAAGTCGTCAGTGTTTGCACAGCGTATGTTCATCGACATCTTGCAAAATTATATTTGCAACACTTTTTCTCAGTGGGCTCCTTTTGTGCGGTTTGTCAATGTAAATATCTCGTGTTTGATTAGAGATGTCCCAGCTCCAGAATTCAGCCGCCTAATCCCGACGGATCTTCTTTATACGTGACCGACCGTTCTTTAAGTCACTGACCGACGAAGATTCGCTCATTCCACCCAATAGCTCTCGAACGAAGCGGAATCGTGAAAGGAAAAACTTCCAAACTAAATACCAACCTGCGAAAAGAATCAAGAGGAATCCCGATTATCCGACAAGTAACACAAAACATGTCACCTTCCATTCTGTGCTAGCGCATTACCGAAAGAAACGTGGCTTTGATTAGATAGAAATCTCCAAGCCTTACAGAAACGCGGGCATTGATGTCAGGGCTTTTCTTTTACTGACAACCGAAAAACCTGGTAAATCTCAATAAAACAATCCGGAGAGTCTACTGTAAATGTAGTTCACTCTGTCATACGAAATGATCAATAGGAAGAACAAAATACTACGATGCCCAGTGCCCAAAAATAGTCGATCAGATTGCGCATACACGTGATAAAACAGGTTAACGATGTCGGTGCCTCGATAGAACTAGATATAGGCGATCACCTACGCCGAAACTACGCGCTATGCGTGCATTGCTGAACTGCCGAACGAGTCGCGAAAAACAATGATCCCGTAGCAACCATACGGATTGCAATAAGCCAGTCTGTCGTTCTTACCCAGCAGCACCAGAGCAAATACTATCAGTAGACTCGATATCACTGAGAAGGCTGCCAGGATGATTTCCTGCATCATTAATATCCGTACCCGAGCTGGGGGATGTCCTACTGTTAACTCTCTAGGATGACGTGCACCAACGAAATGTCATACCCCGCTCGCCGTTTCTCGGTTTCTCGACAACAGCGAGAAACCCACCCGTCTATAGCGCGACTCGACGAAATTGGCGCGACGTCTCACGCGATAATTCGCTCTCCCGTTTCCCGATCATCTGCCGCGATGACACGCCATTTTGGAAACGAGTCTCCTCTATTGATACAGGTTATGAATCCTCCCACCCCCTACCGCGAGAATCGAGCGCAACTTTTTCTGACTGGATGCCTACGTCTATAGCGATATCGTCACGTTCCAGCACTTACCAAAGTTCAAGAGTCCGCGTTATTCAGCGGCCGACCTAGCGTACACGCGAAACCACTGAAAGTACGCGACCGGCCTTCGAGTGTTTGAATGTCGACTTCTGAGCCGACAGGAAATAGTCATAACCTCCATATGTCCACCGTGAGTAGACCGTTGCGCAACCATCCTGCATCCGGATACAATGCGCCAGCCCGCGTATTTTCGAATCTCGAATTTTTCGAAGCTTTACTAGCGATCGCCGGATCCATAATATATGAAATTTTAACCTGCTTAATCAGTTTATTATATTAATCATAGTTTTATCACTTTGCACTCTAATGTTTATAGGACAGATGAGCATCTCAAGAGCTCACCAAGTATTTGGAAGACTAATGTCATGTGTATGTGCTATCAATTCTTTTAATAATATCAAAAATTCAAACATAGTGGCCTATTGCTAGTATAGTGTACAGCAGTCCTCTGATATATGCTCGTCTTTGCCACCCAATGTGTATGCTTGGAGAACATCTCCATTCATACTGAGCACGCAATATAAAAAAGCAATAAAGCAAAGCCACAATTTGATTACACAAATGCCAACTGCTGAGCATATAGCAGCAGAATGTTGTATCCTTCCAAGTATTACAGTATCATCCTTGTAAACATTTTATAACACACATTCTGTCCGCTTCTAGTTTGTATTCTAACTTGATTATAATAAAATACTTGTTATCTTGTTACAATTCTAAGATTCCTCATCAGCCTCGTCGTCATCCTCATCCAAATGGTCCAATCTAAGTGCTTTTGCACGAGATACTCTATTCATTGTCAGTTTCTCCTTCTTAACTTTTCTGTTTGGCTTCTGGCCTATAACGTATTCAGGCATCACCACTTTACTACTCCTGAACGTCGGTTTGTCATTCTGGTCATCAATAATTGTGGATTCTGTGTCGGTGTGAATTTCAGGCTTCCTGAACTGGATCTGTGAGTTTGTTTTAGCAGTCCTTTGCTTGAACTTGGGTTTATTTGGATCACTCGACGATGCCTCATCCATGTCCATCGTATCATCTTCCATACTTTCTTGTTCCTGCAACCTGCGTGCTCTGAGCTCCTTGAGAAAAGAGAGTGCGGCTTGCGTATTGCTCTGTTCTGTCATATCTTCATTAGAAACATCGCCCAGACTGTACTTGACCCACTTGTGGGGGTTTCTGTGATGATCGGCTATGGTTTTTACCGCAGCGCGAGGCGCGGGACGATTGGGCCTCTTAAAGATACTCTCCTTGCCGCGAAATTTTTTCATCTCGGCCTTCGGCCTGCGCGGCATTATTACCGATTGTCTTGGTACCACCACATTCTTCACCTCTATCTCGACGGCCGCTGGAGTCTCTACCGCTCGATTTCTATTACAGTCACGCTCGGCCGTCAACAATTCGTCAAACAACAATTTCTGTCTGTTGGCGAACGGAGTGTCGTCGCGGTGTAAAATAAAGTCGCCCGACGTATACATTGTGCTGAGCTCTCTAGAAAATATTAGGTGATAATCTATTTCAGAGGTGGCTGCAACGATCCTTTACGATTCTCTCATGATATGATAATCTGCATCGCACTGCCTCGCAAGTGCAATGTTATTGGTTAGGTGTGGAAAAAATAATTACTCTTCGCTGACGTTCTTCCCCTCGGCCTAAGAGATATACGTGCTTGTGATGTTTCCTCTTAACGCTGTTCAATGTTAGACTATAATGTTCACAATAATGTGCATAACAAATACAACAGCTTTATTGACATAAACCTATAGGTTACTGTATAGTGCAGGCTGCCATCTTTTACCGCCGCGTGGTTGCCGGCAGTGGCGTCGATAAGGTCGCTTTCGCGGGCTTGTATTTCATTTGAAAATATGTCACATCCACGAGGAAGTGGAACCCGGTTATGGATTATCGTGCTTACCGCATTCTCTTGGAAATACACTGTAGTTCGCCAACGGAAAATTGATACACGATGGATCAAGTAAGAACAGGGGAATAATGTTTGTAATTCATTTTTATTATCTTTCGTTTTTCGACATGGATCTCTTATTCTCGTTAATTTCGCCTCAGATATCACGTCGTACAGCTCTCGACAAATCTCGACTAAAAGGTATTACGCAAACGAGGAAAATTTCTCAAATAACATATATATCTGTCGATAGGTGCTAAAAACAATGGCGCTAATCGGGGTTAGTCAATAAAATTTAATAAGCGAGTTTTAAATCGTATAGAATGGCATAACACACACTAAATTCCTCAATAGTCACTAGAATAACATTCGATCGCAACGTAATTGGCGCGCGGCCGCAATCGGCCGTGCCGTATAAAATTCAACGTCTCAAAGAGCAACACGAAATCAACTAATATAGGTGGCAACGACGCGTCGAGCTCGCACATTGCTCGCCCGGTGTAAACGCGAATAAATAGCGAAAACATTTATGAAAGTCCAAACATAGACGACATTAAAAACTATCGGCGCCACCCCCGCGCTCATCATCATCAAATAGAGTCGCGGGAGTGCCGGAGCTGTCTATACGCAACAAAGTCGTATAGCAACATAACACTAACAAACGATATTCATCACTAAATACGGGACGCTCATTCTCCTAAATTTATCTAGAATATTTCATGGTCCAAATCTCGTCGGCCCGTTTCTACGGTGAATTTCGCGCATCACATTCGTACTCGGTAGTGCAAACCACGCCTTCTAACATCGTAGCACGCACGAAAGAAGAACACGTTCTCATTGGCACATGGATTTCCCGGCAGTTTCTTCTCTCGCATTGGTTCTCCAATAAAAGTCTCTCCAAACTAGTTTGCACCACTTAATTTTGCATAGATGCGTCAGTCACACATATCAGTTGCGGCTGACCACGATAACGTATCATAAAACGACCTAAGTTCTAAATGGCTGGGTTGAACACAACGAAATAGAGCGAGGAAGTTTACTCCACTAACAATGGCATACTTGAATCGAGCGTAAGGAAATATCGGAAGCCACGTACAGATTTTTGCAAAACGACCGTCAGAAATCTGAGAAAATGAATGTTGCGGATCAGCTGTTCGGAGAGTTTTGTACTGCTTGTTGCTTCATTAGGTTCAAAAACTTGGCATAAATCTTTGGTTTCGCATTGTTACTACTTCGTTCGACTGTATGTTCTCTGGTGCAATAGTACTTGACAATTACTATTCACGCAAGAGACGAACACGTGCCAGGTTGGAGGTACTCGAAACCTTAATAATAAATAATATTATTATCGAGTCGCGCTCTAGTGCATTTTCAAGCATGCACGTCCTTCACTCTGAATCGCTAAAAAATAAAAAATTAGCTCTCTATAGGTCGAAGGTGGGTCGAGTATGGTTGGCAACTTTCGTTAAAACATGTAAAGTATATCAGAAAGGAACACTCGGTACGAAATCTACGTGGGTACTTAAAAAACCTTATAAAATGTATAGTTAAACATTTCAGCCTCTTTCTGTTCACTTCGTTGCGTACTGTTTCCTAGGCATGCCCCGTGTTTCAGTGTGGTACAACACCGCACTGAATATACTAAAAACTAGCGACCCTTAGCGCCTTCCTCGGAGAAAGCCGGGAGGGTTTACCTCCCGGGATCCGCCCTCGCCATCATCCTCTCATATCAAAGGGATCATTTAAATACTTTTATAAAAAAAAGCTCGGCTACGCATCGCTGGTTAAAAAAAGCAGAAAGTGTGTCGCGGTGGGAGATTCAAGGGGTTTGTAGGAGGTTCGGCCGCGTCCCGGTTTGTTAATCGAAGAGACAAGCAAGCACTTGCACAAGACAGTTGCCAATACGGGTGCATGCCTTGTGCCCCTGGTTCGCACACTCTTTCCTTCGATTCTTCCGATTGTCTTCTCTCTCCTTTTTACCGGGCTTCGACATCCTGCAGTCGTGATCCTCGAACATTGCCATCCCGCTTCTCGGCGAGCTCGACAGCCTGGATAGCGGACTGCTCACCGAACTCCTCAGCTGGAATGTCGAATAAAGTAGTGAGTCGCAGCATTAGTGCGGATACCACATTGCGAGTATTGGGAATGATTTCTTTTCTATCGCGAAAGTGTTATATCGTTCGATCAAGTTTTGCCCAAGTTTTGCCAGTACCATTCTCTTTCGAATTGCAGGTCGCATCTCCGCGTGCGCTACGTATTACTCTCGACCCACGTGTTCCATCTAGAGCGAGCGTTCACTTCGGAGCATCACCAGTAACTGAACTAGATCACTCGATAAGCGAGTTAGGTGTCGGCGGATTTCGGGGCACCGCGCAACCGATAAACGCCAGGGGAGATAAAAGAGCGCCCCCTCCCAATAGTGATCGCGCGCATCGTTTTTAGTATCCAAGTTTAATCTCGACCGGTTACGGGCAAGGTTGACGAAAGCATGCTTTCGACCGAAATGCGTTCAGTGGATTCTCTTAATATCTATCTTTGAGGCAATCGGTCCGCGGCCCCTCCAGTACAAAATTGCGTGCAACATTTTGTTATGGGTACCAAAAATACTGCGCAACTATTTAAAATGGGAGAGTTCAAGTAAAACTTTTGTAAAGGCTTGACATGTTACTTTACCTCTTCGGGACTATGCGGATGTCCGAGGATCCTGGCGACAATAAAGGCCGACTCCTCGCTTGTGAGAATTCCGCTGGCCATCGGACCTTCGATGAACTCACGGTCGCCCATAAGCAGATATCGAACGCTGTACCAAACCTCCTCGGTCAGGGCAGATCTTTTATTCCAGGATGACGGTTCGACACCGTGTCTACGGCATTCGGCACCTGCCCATCTGTCCAATGCATTGAACAGAATGGACTCTCTGCTTAGGTTGAGCGTATCGCGTCGTGCCAATTCGCTCACTTCCGCGCCGGTCAATTCCTCGAAGCGTTCTTGGGAGAAGACTGCACCTGGGTCCGAATCGATCACCAGCAGACACCCTTCGAAGAGGCTCGTACAAGCTTCGGCTAATCATCATAGAAAGTGCAGGTGTTAGAAAGTCGGACTTGTTGATGGTGTGTAAATAGATGGTTTCATTAGTGGAGATACTGTCCTTTAATAAACTCGACTAGTATAATTATTCTTACGGCGAATCATAAAAATAATCGTTAAGAATTTGCAGAGAATAATATAACTGGAGAAACAGCTAAACTCAAGAAAGGGAAGAAAAAAATGGAGATCAATACCAATATTTCCAGCGTCGTCTCCAGGGGTTGGGGGTGCTGATGGTGCATTGGGTGTCCTGGCCAGACCGGAATTCGTATGAGTGGCGTAGAGGCTGAGACCTTGGTAAATCTCGAGCACGGTGGTTGGATTCAATTTGGTTTTCAGGTACTCGACAGCGAGACGCGCCAGTTCCGAGCAAAGGTACTGGTGAGCCGCATCGAGAGTTGCCCTTGCCGTCGACACCGATTGAAAACTTATCGGCTCGCCCTGAAGGTATCTATAGAGAAAAATATGCTGCTTCAGAGCGAGAAACTCCACTGCCCAGTCAAATGAAAGCGTCATTTCCATGTCGACAAATGCCCCCCTCAAATTTTCCCTCGAAATATCAACAAGAAACTCGGTTATTAGGTGATAAGGTCGAGTGAGTGCTTTCAACGAAACTCTTGAATCCTACTGTATGGGGGTCCCGTAGACGGCAACCCCTCGCCGGCCTTGATTTAAGAATGGGAGACGGTTGCCCATATTCTGCGACACAATTCCTATAGAGCCGGCTACTCTACCCCTTGCCTCTCAAACTCGAGTGCCACCAGCATTCATGGCGCACTTCGGCTCACTCGGAACAAAGCTGCTCTACTTGGTAATTTACCTGAGGAGATAATCGAAGGCACGTTTCTCGACATGCTGAAGCTTCAGCAGCGGCGGGGGGTCACTGGGTGCAGGTGCGAATGGACCGATGAGCATCGCGCGAAACCACTCGGACTTCTCCGCCAGACGTTCCCTTTCGACGCAGTACCTCCAAGTGTCGCCAGGTACGCCAGCCTATATTTATCCGCATTCAAAGAAATCTTTCCAGCAACACGCATGACTTCATGACAGCGAGGCTTGCCGCCAATAGTTATGAATAGTTCCCATTCTCGACTCCAACTCTTATACTAGGCGATCGGGCAACTACCATACTACGCATCATCAAAGGCTCGGCTAGAAACAGTTCGGAATGTCGTGCTGCGTTGATAAATACCCCCCTTAGAGCAATATCAAGCAACTCTAATATCGAATTACAGTGGAACACGTGATTAATCCTTGTTATCAAGGTCCTTACAGATTCGACCAGTATTCTTGCCAAGTTGAGTCAGGATAAGAAGATCTATGTAGTTTGAAATGGTGATCCGTACCTCCAGCATAACCATATTGTTGCCGTCGGATTCAGCCGTAGCCCTTTCGCCCTCGATCAAAGGGACTCGAGACATGTCTGCGGAGGCTGCCCGAAGGATTTCGACGTCCTTTGAAGGGTGTCGGCCGATCAGCGGAAGGATCAGCTTCCTCGAATAAATCCTACTACGCAGGCCCTCCCGCACTCTCTCCCGTGGCTTTTCAAGTTCGGTGCAGCCGCATCTCGAACTGTCGCCTGTAACATACCAGCAAAATAGGTTTATTTAACAATAACGGTAGACAAGACGCTGTGTGATATTCCCGGTGGAAACCGCATTGCGCATCCTTAAAACTTTATTATACTAGTTGGTAACATCGCATTATAAAACTATAGTTTTATATTTATGGGAATCGAGATTGGTATGGTGAAACTTGACTTTAGATAAGACACGATTGACCCGATTTTTCTCGGGTTCTAAATTTAGCAGGGGATTAGGAATAGGCTGCATTTTTTATCGGTCCTCGATGGCATTGCATCGACTGCTGTGCCAACACATCAAGTACAGTGTATCTAAGCCATACATGGGTTTGGCTATGTTTACCGCTGATACTACCTTCTTCTGATTGCTCATTGATTCTCCTCACAGTCCCCCCTCCCTGATAACACACCTAATTGGCATGATAGACATTGCGTTGCCCGCCGCGTACGATTTGATTGCTGATCGCAACCCTGTGCTTGTAGTTGGCAAATACTCGTCAGCCGCTTGTAAATCAGTCATATGCGAGCAATTAATCATGTTAGCAAATAGAAAATATCAACTCTACTGCCACCAGTGGAGCCTATGAAAGAAATGTACTGTGTGTCACTGAATAGCTTACCATCGTTAAATGCGACGGTCATTCTGTCGATATCCGAGATCGGACGACGACGGGTCAAATTCACTTTGCACTTGCACCAAGTTCTCGCGCTAGTTGTAAGCTCGGCTGGTAAAGCTTGACACTTTTTCTTTCAAGTATTGCTGCCAGCAATTTGTCAAAATTTGAAAGAACTCTTCTAACAACTATCACTCCGATATAGTGTATCTGTGTCTACTGATCAACACATTGTTCACATAATTAGCGCGACAGGACACTACGAAAACTGCAAGTAACACTCTGCGAGACGACTCTGACGAGACTGTCTAGGAGGGAAGAGGGCTGTTTTCAGTGGAACGGCAGAGCAACCCTTCTCGGCGTCGAGGTAGGCCGCTCGTGCTCGACTGGCAGACCCAAGCAGAACTGGCAGACCGCCGGGCCTCATGCCAAGCCGATGAATGAGTCAAGCGTGGAGGGAACACTTAGCACCAACCGATCCACTCGTACTTTATCGCGTGCGCTTGCTATTATTTATAAACAACGCAGCCGGACTGCGAACCGAGACATCGGGGAATGCGTTGCCCTAGGGGAGGGCTCTTATCGATACTCCGAGCTCTGCGGGGATTCTCCGACATTTTCACGATACAGAAGAAGACGCGAACTGCGCAATTTCAATGTATTGCTTGTTCGGAAACATGGCCGGGATCTCACACACCCGAGTCAATTGCTTACAGGAGTAAATTCATATTGGAGATTCGGTTAAAGATATAGTATCTTTCATTATGCTTGAATAAAATATATAGTATTAAAGATTGGAGAACGGATAACCGATCACGATTATGTTATCTGCTTCGAAATTCGAAGATATCACCTGGGGATTAACACTGAAAATTGCATAACTCATTTTTGAAAATAATATTGAGTATTGCAGCGATGTTTTCTTGTACGTATTTTGGATTTCTTAACGCCTCTGGTGCGAAATGTGTCTGTTTGAAATGCTTGGTAATTTCAAGGGTCCCGCACCACGTGGCGTGTCCTGGGACTCAGCCACTTGAGAAACCCACGAGCGACACGAGGGCCCGGTGAAATACTGCCGAATTTTTACAATGACCTCTTGGAGTTATACTGCAGGGTAAAATGAAAGATCAAGCATTGAACAGAGAACTCAGAGGGATCACGTGTTGGGTGTTTGTCGCCAGTGTCTTCGCACATTTGTTGATTATTTGGGGAAGACGGTCTCCGAATTCAGAGAGCGTCGGAATGTGAAGGACCAAGTGGCGGATGACGATTCCAGTTAAATGTCGGGATAACTTTCACGAGTAGACCTGGGAGAAGAATGCTCCATTCACTACGCAGCGACGCTTTATCAGTAATTCGAAGCCGCCGACTGCATCGCGTGTGATTGGTCCCAGCTACTAGCGAGAAATAAAGTGCGCGTTCGCGACAAGATAGACAAGCTACAACAAAGATCCGATACGATGTATATGCCTGCTTAATGCTTAATGTTTATGTATCCACTCTGTCGCGCCTGTCGCAAATCCTTCCGGATGCCAGGCGCGCTCTTATCAAATGCGTATGCGGTATCACAACTAACGCGGTATGACTTCCGATCCCCGTGTCCTTGCTATTCGACGTCTGCCAGTCTCGAATTCCTCACGGTCCTCCTGCACTGCAGTTGTTGACACGAATGTTGCGCAGCCAGTCGCCGCAATGTTACACCAGGAAACAACAACGGCTCCTTCTCTTCCGGTGGCGCACACCATCGGCCCCAATGGCGATTGGGAATTTCCGCGGACTTGCAAAGTGACTGTAATACCTCGTAGGTCGGCTAAAAAGTGTTAATGAGCGCAGGAGGAGAGTTCCCGCAGCGGAAGGAATAATTGCCAAGTGTTAATCGGTTACAATTGGCTGGAATCTTTGTCGACGAGGCGCCTCCGTCGTCAAGGCTGATACCTCGCGGCAAGGAGTCGGAATGAAATCGGGAAACGATGGATCCGCAGTTGGCGGATGCTGTCGATTCGAATGGCCGCCGAGGGAAGACAGAGCGACTGGTTCCCTTTTGTGTCGGTTGATGCTTCTGGTTGTATTAATACCTCGAGAAACGCCCTGGCCGGTTCACGATAATACTGGCGATATATCCATTTATCCGTGAATCACGTGCTCGCTAAAATTAGAGTGAGGAGAGGCCGCACAGAAACAAGGGCAGCCTGCTGCTGCTCGAGGAGCAAGAGAATTTCAGAGCGAATTTCCTTCGACCGCTCCAACATCACGTAGTTCGCGCTCGATAAATCACCAATTGCTTTCCACGCTTCACCATCATTCGCATTTCATCTACTCCTGTGCAAACACTACCGTCCCCGCTTCCCGTTTCCGATAGATAAGCTTACGGGCGGTCCGAGAGGACACAGTGACCGTACAACTTGCGAAAAAGTTCTCCTGCAACGTCAAGGTAGAGCAGGAAGTATGTACATCTGCTGGTCAGATACATACATTTCCGACGGCATTTGCGCAATGAAATTTCGCGGAGCAACCTCGCCGACGGTAACGCGAGGTGACGGCTCGCGGATAATTAAGTTCAACTAGGTATTCACGTGGCCTTTTAATTCAATTGAAACTAATTTCTCCCGTTGCACGGGTGGCCGCCCGCATTTCCGCGCTCTGCCTTTGTACCGCGAGTGCACAGGCCAACCACGATAACAGATCGAAAGTAGCAATCAGAGTGGGGAGGATTCTGTAGATTTGCGTGTGAAAACAATTATGTTAAAATGTGAAAGCTTTTCTTGCGACCTGTTGTTATCAATACTTCAATTAGCCGGAATATACCGACCATCCTTGTCTTGCCAGATAAAAGGAATTAATTTCCCTATAAATGTAGGTCAGAATTCTTAGAAGCGCTTTGACATCGATTACTATTATCGTGGGCCCTCGAAAGGATTGGTAGGTACTCTCATGGCGTTGTATAACTCTTATGCATAGATACTGGTAATTATGCGCAATCTCGCCGGCAGCGCGCCGGCCGCGATACGATCTGTCGAGCACATGTCGATCGAAATCAATCAATCGGTACGGTTTATTGAGATTGTTGTTCAAGCACCCGTTTCCCAGAACATAAAATATGCCGCACGTCGCATTTCGCGTGTCTACAGATTCATCTTGTTGCACGCGACACACTGCAGGAAAAATACGCAAAACAGACTACCTTGGCAATTACAGCTAGAGATTAAAATAGAAGGAAAAGTCCGAATCTCGAACCTCATAATGTCGAAAATGACGAGACATTCTTCCTCGGAAGAACGATAAGGATCCGACACCGAGAACTGATTGACAAGCGTCTCGATTTTTTCCCATATCCGACGGCCTTCCCAGAAAAGAAAGGCGCGCGAGTATGTAACATGTCGCAAGAGTGCAAAATCAAGGCGAAGGGTGTGATCGAGTCTAACATGGGGAAGAGCGGAGTAAACGCCGCGACGCGTCGCTCCAATCAGGAGTAACTCGGAACGGCACTTAAAAATGAAGACTCGCGTGATCGGCGAGGATCACGATGCGTATGCTCTCTTGATGCGGTGTTTGGCTTGGCTAAAGATAGCCGTCCAGCCAAGAAATTGCGCTTCTTATCTCATTTTTTCGCGTCCACTTCTGTCGCCGTGTGTCATCTATTTGCCCGACCGGTACCAGCCCCATCCTGTCAATGACCAGCGATCGCCGATGAAAAAGAGGAAAATAGCCAATTGCGCGCGCGAGGGCCAATTATTTCTGCGGCGATACTATCGGCACGATCGCACTTTTTACTTCTTCGGCGTCAATTACTATTTCATGATAAGTATCGTTCCTCTACTCGGCAATCGATCGAAAGTTTACCTTGGCAGTGCTGAGTGATAGGTTGAATGAACTACACTTTACTCGCAACTATCTCGATAGCGTCCTATCGCTCGACACTGCCAGTCCTGCGTGCCTCCGATATTACTATCGACACGTACCCATTTCCACTGCTAATTTTAATAAATATAATTAATCAATTTTAATGTGCGCCGAGTCGAGTTATCGCCCGCCTAAACACACGTAATAATAGTCGATCTAAGATCTAAAGGGGCTGCGAACTCAAACGTCTACTTCTACCCACGGCACACATAGATAACTTACTAATGTGGATCCGTAAAAACGGAGGCCTTCGCGGCAAACCTGTAATTCGAATGCAACGGGCGAGCCCGTAATAGCGGTGAATTAGCATCTCACTTATGTAATAGCACATATAACAGTGAAACGATTATGTGCGCCGTGCAACTTTTAAAATGCACATACATCTAGATAAGCGTTTATTTTTAACGAGAGATGCTCGATCCAGACACGAGGGAAGATCGATTAGGTCGTCTGCATTGCTGGTCTCGATTGCCGTTCAGTAAAGGATTACGAATCGCAGGATATATGTACAAATGAATGTACTCAGTGAACTCAATTATGTAATTGCGCTAATGACAGGTTTAACAGTGGCTCACCTACTTCCTGAATATTCATCGATAAATTTTATTATCCAGCTGCTATTTACGACTCCACGAAATCACCAGCAGAGCATCAATATTCATGCGGTGGTTTTACTGACAGATGCGCTTTATCAGTCGGCAGTGGTATGTACCTCACAATCTCACTGATGAATCTCTCGCGTTTCTGCCCTCTTTTAATCCGGCGAACTTCCACTTGTTTTCTCGGCGGTTTCCCCGCAATACCAGGAAACTGTCGCAATGTAGCGACAGCTGCGTTTGCCGTCCGCAGATGAGAGTAGCGGACGATGTGTTTTTAGCGGATATTTCCACCCGCTCGCCCGTCTCCTCGGATGCTTAATTAAATCAATCGAACCGCAGTCGCCTCCAAGGGTTTCCCTTTGACTCTCGCCCCAACCCGCATCGAATTCTCGCTCCTTTTGTCGAGCACAGTAGTCCACGGCTCTGGTCATTATACTCAATTCGCAAGGAGATTCCCGTCCAAAAGTTTCCTTCTTTCTATGTGCAGCAAGGGACTTTCAGACTCCAAACGTTCGTCTATGAGAATTTACTTATTTGGGATCTTTAGTCAATACACTGAGAATAGTTTCGCGTCAAGGATAAGCATCTTCCAGCGGGCGAGCGATTTTGTGATTCGAATCGGCACAGTGAAAGTCTCGTTTTATTTGGATGTGCGATTAGTTCGACGGGCGCGTTTTTTCCACACTCGGCCGAAAAAGCCGGTAATTGAAGAGCTCGCCACGTGGTTTTACATGCGCGCGAGCGCGGGCGTGTTCAGGCTATATCTCGTGAATTGGCCTTTTTGTTTCGCGCTCGATCTTCATGCTCTACTAGTTTCAATAGTAAAAGTTCGGTATGCGTGAGGGACGCCGGGGACGACAAGCCGGGCAGGCGAGGTGAAAAATGCCGCTGAAAACGATGAAAAGGCACGGGGAAAAAAGAGCGAGACCAAAGGGGAATCGTGGCTCGCTGGGACCTTGGCCGGTGATTGCTGTCTCGTACGCACAATGCTTTTTCAACAAATATCCAAGTTTACACGATCCTCGCCCGATTCAAAACGCCAGCCAAATAAATACACAGAAACTTGACGACTGCATATGTGTACGCGGTGACGCTCGATCCCGCGCAATTGCAGGACATACCGCACACGTCCGATGAAAATCGGCTCGACTTTCGATTATCTTCGTTTATTCAATAGTTATTAGTTATTACAGTTTGCAAGTTTCCAAGAAAGTCAGGCATCGAATTAAACTATTCGCTCGAGCAGTTAATATGCCTTTTGCGCAGTATCTCATTTGCCTAATGAGTCCATGAAGATCCGGCGACAGCTAAAGGAGGGATTAATAGGGAGTGGACTTGACGCGACGCCAGTAGCCACGACAATGATGGCTACCTGCCAATTGAATGGCCACACGTGCTGGGAGTGCGGCATTCACAATGTCGGCGATGTGCGAAAATTAGTCGGCGACGGAATCGTTGACGGCGTATATCGTGGCGAAGGTACCTTGAGCAGCCAGAGCCAAGGTTCGTCGCGAATTAAAGACTCGCCGGTGCCAGATAACGCGGCTTTGTTTGCCGAGCCGCAAAAGCGCGTAATTCGACTGGAAAGCAATAATTCTCTTTCATCACGCTCTCGCCCCCCCGGCCCGTAACCAATTGGCCGCGGAACGCGAGCATTAGCTATTTCATGGAAGTTCATCCGGGCTTTCTCACGGGATCAGATAAACTTTACGATATTGACCGATCGGCTCAAACTGTTCTACACGCCAAGTGTACACGAGTCTCAAGGAATGGGCCGCGCGCTATTGGTCTCACCTCTTCCATCGTTGCTGTTCCGAGCGGGAAGGTCTTTCTCCAAAAGCAAGCGCATCTCCGCCAGGCTGCTTTGGAGAATCCGATTTCTGCAGAGATAAGCCAAAGCCACTATCCATTCACCAACTGTCCAGAATCCCGTGCACGTATCGTCCTCGCCATTGCCCAATTGCGTCACGCGACACATGAATGCAACGACACTCACTGGGGAGGACTCTCGAAAACCGGCCAAATCCCACAAACTATGTACAATCAATCAACACTGATATGTCACGAGAGAGAAATTGGAGAAATTGGAGAGGCAGCCATTCCGATCGAGTGTCGGCGAGCTGTTAAATCCGACACGCAAAACGCGTGTGGTACTACATGCGTCACTTATGATCCAAGGCTGGTATTTGTCGTGTATCGAGTCGCGATGACAATAACAGTGCGGGCAGCGTACAGCTGAGGACAGAAGACACGTGTCGGTGGCGAACGACAGCTAAAGAATGAACCGAACGCAAGTGATCCCAGCGGGGCTTTCGTCGCCTGAAAAGCGACTGCCGGCATCCTGTTTCTGAGGCGAACGCACGTGATTCATCCTGCGCACATGTAACCTGCCGCCCGCTTCCACACGCTCTACGCTCTACACACCTCTCTTGCCGTGCACGCACGCACGCACGCACAAACACCGGCAATCTTCCATCAGTATTTATCATAAACTCGCGCCGCGACTGGAGGTAAAGAGACACCATACTACTGCGACCTAATTCCGAGCAGGCCGACTTCCATGGATACTTGGTCGAATAGTCGTGAAAGTCGATCGCTGCTTGCCAACAGTAAACCGGCAATTTTCCGCCGATTAACTAATGTCTACCTGTACACCAACATGTGTTAAGTCGATCGTCTGCCAGCTTGATGGTGACAGAATGATTTACGCCTTTATGGTATGCCAATATATTTAACTGCTCAAATATTCGCAAAGGTGCTCCTGTCAGGTATGCGCGTGTACCTGGTAGTTGGCATCTGGTTGGCGGTTGAGTAGTTTCAAGACCTTCCTATCTTATACCTGTGCTCCAATAGCAGTGAAATGTAAAATATTACCAAGAAGCATGAAAACTACACTAGCCACTACATAAGTGGTCATTCTCAACTGTTGCCTCGTCATCTTGAATAAATTAGACAAATAATATGAACGACAACGCTAATTTAATATTTGCAGCAGAAAGTCACGTGCTCCTTGCACTCTCGTGGCACGCATCAATGGATCGAAGATGCCGCGTTATCGCGACGGGGGTTGACGGCACCAGCTGTCGTTCTATTTGAATGCATTGGGAAAAAGTTATTGGCAGAAAGGTAGGCGGGCCGGCTGAGGCGCATATCATATCATTATCGCATCGATTCTTCGCTTGGCAGTGGGAACCTTGCGCCAGGCAGCAGCAAGCCGATAGTTTCCATTTGCATTTCAGGCTAATAAATGTTACTGCTCCAGTAATCGCGGCGAGCGTGTGAAAGAGCACGCGTGTACGCGGATCGAGCCGCGACTTATTACTCACCGCACGCAACGTGTCAACGGGTACGTGCATATATCGGAGTGTTGGTAGTCGATGCCATTAAACATTCCGAGCCAACGAACTCCACGCTTCTTTCATCGGCTAACGACGCTCGGAGCGAACGAGGGCTGCGATATTTATTTATGACTTTGGCCGCGGTAGTTTAGAAAATGGTCGACGACAAAAGCAACTTTGTGACCGAGTCTAACTACGCTTATCTCAAGAGGTGGCCAGTGCGTGAAACTGTAACGCGATATTCGTGCCCGATCGTTGTTTGTAAAGTCAGAAATTTATAAATAGGTTTATTATGATCCAATTAGCACGCGATATTAATCATCGTGGATCCCCTTGGGGCCTGACGCAATTATTTACTAACACTATCGTCATCTGACTCACGAACTCCCCAAGTTCGAAGGCGAGAGGATAGAACAAGCGAGTGAGCGAGCGAGCGTGCGTGACGCGGGGAGAAAATATCGTCTCGGTGCACTCGTATCAATGTGCCGCTCGTATTACTCAAAGCTTTTCCAGGTGATCGTCCAAAGTTTCATGTTTTCAGCAGAGCAGTAATCCCACACCCGCACTCACCAATTGGCAGAATGTAACGCGAGATATGGAGTTACAATTCCGTGCGCGCCGGTGCCACTGCCACTGCCAGGGAGAATCGGCCAAGAAGCCTTGGAATCGTTGCTGCTATGCGCTTTCCTCGAACCAATTGACCACCGACTATAGCTATCCTCCCAGTAACTAATTGCACTTTCAGTTTGTTTCAATTAAAAGTAAGATGACTTCCAATTACCTTTATAACATGTGAAAAGGGGTGGAAATGCAATGGGCAGGGTTGCTAATCTCTAAACAATTTCCAATCATATCTGAGTAACGTTTCATATACGTCTACTAGATGATCCGCTTATAGTGAGTCTCAGAAAATGGATATTTTTGTAATCTGGAAACCTTGAAACTACCCCTTGAACGATTGGGCCGCTGCTACCGCGGCGGGTGATCAATACTCCGGGCCACGGCGTACAGTTACAGCTGCGATCTACAATCCGTGCCGATTCGCCCTCACCCTGAGGAGGACACGTGAGTGCGAACATGTTCTCTTCTACAGAATCTCCACTCACTTATCTCGGTCTGCATTGTTACGATCTTTAGTTAATGGGCAACAGGGTAGATGCCGGCGAACCCGAAACTACCGCCCACCCTAAATGGGGTTGCGTGCGACTCATGGTCAGCTGGGAAGTTAACTCATATTACACGAAAATGCATTACAGCGTTGTGATCGAAATTACCGTCTAGAATTTCAGGCGTTAAGCCTGGTAAGAGTCATATCCAGGCAGAGTTTCTCTGGTATTTGAAAACATGTATCGATTATCCTCTGACTCCAGGTGTCCTCGTGTTCACCGTTCTTCATTATTCCGCACTTTTCAGCTATATCTTATCGAGTTGTTTTTCTAGGAAGGAAGCCTGAGAGCATACACAGGAATGACTAAATAAAAGTGGTATTTATCTGCACCATTTCGCTATCGGGAACGCTGCAATTTTGCATAAGCGCGTATACACACTAATGTGGGTCAATTTCATGTAAAAAGTCCAGATAAGAGTAAGAGAATTCAGACGTAAGCCTGCAATCATTCTTTATTTAAGCTCTCCAGTCAATAATGTAAGGGCAATTGCACTAGGTGTCAAATGAAGAATTATGAAAAATCTTAAAGAAACTACCTCGCTCATCGTGGATTTTCGCCGGAGGTCGCGTAGCATTTGCTATTAAAGACAATATGATTACTGAGACAATACAGTGGCGGCGCGATTAACGCCGACGCAGGTATAATTATCGACGATTAAACAATTACGGTTTCCGCGGTTTGCATTCGGCTAAGGCGGTGAAGATAATTGCGCGGAAAACAAATGTTTATTCGTGCTACCTGCTGCTCTCAGTGTGCCGCCCGCTCTTTCAAGTGGTCCGAAATTTATGATGCCAGATTTCATCCGGCGAGAAGCAGCAGCCGCCGATCTCTCCTTGAAATTCTCCGACCGTTCTTCGTCGGTGGTGTTCTAGTAACGACGGCTCTTTTAAAAGGGCGAAATGAGTTCATCGAAATTTGGCCCCGGACACGTCTAATAAGGAAGAATCGTAGAACATGGCACTTAAGAGGGCCGATGACTATCTTGCGTGGCTATTGCGGGTCCGAAAAAGAATGGGGAAACAAAGATTTGGAGCGGCGTTTACACGGAGATAAGCGGGGAAAATCTTATCGCACTTTCATGGTGTATCGAGAACTAATTTCACAGGAAGCGGCTGTTTGCGCTTCCAGAAACTTTGAACGCTCTTAGAGAGATTTCGTCCTGAATGACTGAATGGTAAATCTTATCGGAGCCAAGTCATATTTGACTTGCACTTGAAGTGTACATTGGCAAGCAAATGTTCACTGGGAAAAGTGCCAATTTGAAAAATTCAGGTTTGATAAAATGCTGCCCACGGGGGTTGCGACAGTTGCAACTCATTTCGGAGAATCGAGGTGGCTAGATGGAGACCAAGTGAGTCACAAATGACACTTCTCTTCCCCGCTAGTTTCTCCTAATTTGCCCAAGCAGTGATATAGAAGAAATGAAAAAAGCAAGTTAAATAAGATTCAACTTCAAAAGTACGTACACACAAGTAAGGGGTTGCGTCAACGACCACTCATGGTTTCCCAAACCAATCTATTTTAGCCTTTTACACAATACTCCCTTATATTATCACTGATTTGGAGCATTCAATATTAATGTTACCTTATCGATGTGACAGCTGGTGCCGAATGACCGTCCTTTGGAGGAGTCGGTGGTGGAGAAGCGAAGGGAAATTCCTTCGAAGCACTTGAATTGGATATCTAACAATGCCCACTAAATTCCATTGACTAACCGCGACGAACCCCGATAACACCCACGACCCTTCGTTTGCACTAGCTAATTATTTCTAAGAGCCGCCAGTGCCGATGGAAGCAACAATCGATCTGGCGGTAGCGGGCGTACGCGCACGTCAAGAACCATCCGCCCTGGCGGTCAGGCTCTCAGCACCGACTGCTGCGTTCCTCTTGTTCACTTGATTCGCCGAGCGGAGGGCTTTTCCCTATAATTGAGCAGGCAGCAGCACCCTGCGTTTCAAGCATGGCGTGTGCTTTGGCCGATGACCAGGCCTGCAATGAGCATATAATTCGCACGGAAGGAACCGATGCCCCAGCCAGCCAGGCTATATCACTGGCTATACATAGCCCAGGCCGCGACGCGCAGACGCCGGCCATCTCTGCCCTTCCGCTATGTCCCGATAAACAATTTCACCTTTCCCTTCGGTATCAGCCCCTCCACCGAGTCCTGCGTACTGCGTCCACCCTCCAAGTAGTCAACGTAATCCCAAATCCTGCCCAACCTGCAAATCACAATTTTCAGTATGCGCATCAATGCTTGCAGTATGTACATACCAACTCTAGCGATGGATCACTTCCGAAATTCGAATAATTCTTTCCATTTATTATGAATATACGAGATAGTGTATAAGTCTGCAAAATATTCTACCAACTTCTGAAAGAGTTGGGCAAATCTGAAGATCACAGAATTCCATTTGTATGGGCTTATAGGGCCGGATGTGAAAAATAGAACTATAGGTAAATGAACTTTGGGGTATGCATTGCCTAAGTTCTCTTTCCCCCAATCTCTTTCCGCATGCCAATGACCCAGTTCAGTATCACGGGGTTTCAGAAATAGTTGCACTCGCCGCCATAAAAATAGAGCGCTCTCGAGGATGCTTACTGACTGACCTGCCTCATGTTACCATCACAAGTTGGCTCGTCCATCTGAAAGAGAAGTGAGAATGATTGGCATTAATCAGAAATTAGCATGTTATCAGACCGATTGATGGATCCTTTTTGACGAGGAGCATCATAAGAGATTCTTCATCGAGTGCTCGTGAACTCGGGACGAGTGTTGGATGTGCAGGTGTATGTACACACAAATTAATTCAACTCACTACGCGTCAATTGTTCGACCGAAAATGGAACGCGGATTTGCGTTGAATTGTTTCTCAAACGACGGCCTTCAACCTCGTATACTACTGCTATTACACTAGAGTCAATGTACCCTCGCCAATGGTAGACGTAGCTGAGAAGTGTCTATTCCAATGATTATTTCTCCTTTTACTTGGCACGACAGGGTAGAGCTCGCGCGGTTAGTAACAAAGGGGCCACAGTTTCGCGGGACGAAAATGAATCAATAATTACGACGAACAAGGAAGAGGAGGTCAAAGGCCACGGGGCAACAGAGGAGATAAAGATGTGAATTCGTGCCTTATTTATGGTGATAACGAGACACGCACCGAATAGTGTGGTATTCAAATAAGCAGGGAAGCAATTTTCCACGCATTTCTCGAGGTTTCTTCCGAGAAGAGCAAACAAGATGTTGCAGAGCTAAGCGTCTGGGCGCGCGATTATTTACTGGCCGATATCAATGACTACGAAAATCAATATGGGTTCCTAAGGACACTCGATTAGACAGTCGCTCAGTGAGGGAATCTTTAACAAGTCCCCTCGCCATCTCTGTAGGTTCAATCACCTTCGCGTGTGTAGCCATGGTGACACCTCCCGAGCGCCCGTTCTATAATAAAAATCATGCCCATTGCACCATCTAACCCTTGGGGTGCGAGAGTGGGTGGAGCGTGTATCGATTCAAGGACGCCGAGGCACACGGTCTGGCGGAATTAGGTCAAGTTTCGAGAGCCAGCTGAGGAGCCAGCCAGTCCAAGCAGGGGTCGATGTATCCCCATGAAAAACCTTGAAAGAAAATGGGTCACTCACAGGGAGGGATCTTCCCTCGTGCGCGCGGTGCTTCGTATCGCCCAGGGCCGACCAACCAACACCGTCCAAAATACACCCACATTTCAATTAACTTGATCCAACTGCCAACCGCAGGATCCAATTCTAACAATATAATAATTGTTCATCCAATCTACCGAAATATATTCAATATATATAATTAATCATTAATACAAGGATCATTCGTTCAGAGTTTGATGGTAATACCATATATTCTTATTGAAAATATACAAAACGAAAGCACTGTGGTGTTGTTAAATATAGTAACTTAGGAAAGTAACATCATCGATAGTGAATCTCCGACTTTGTGATGTCCTGGCGTAGTGACCTACTTGATTACATGCATTCCATCACTCAGGGAATGCGCAATCTATTGATTTATGTATTAATAATCGTTTGAGCTAAAGTGTATGTACTCAAGTTTCGAGCAGAAACTTGGCAGCGAGCGGCATTGCAGTATGATTGTCCCGCCATCGGTAGGTGACAATGTGCCATCTACCGCTGGCAGGAGGAACAAAAGTACGTAATTGCTGGTTCTGCCGCAGCCGAGGTATTACATACGGACACAGACTAGGTATAGAATAGAGCGGGAAAACTGGGCATTTCTGTGGCCCCTGTTACTAGGGTTCTCAAGACCTCATTACCATTTCCGTGTCACGCTCCTTGTTACCGACAACCCCACTCTTACGAAGTATTTAGTATATGTAGAATTCACCATATGTTCACACTTACAATGGATGGTGGAAAAAGTTGAATTCCTACTGCTCATCCTATTACTATACTTACTCAAATACCATCACGGACGAAAATATATTTTATGACACCATGGACATTCATTCATTTTATATTGTTGAACCAGATTCTATTTTATTCTTATTCTCTTATACAAATATATATATTGAGTCGTTTGGTGTCTGGGTGGTCCGAAAGTGGGTTTTCGGTCGATTTCAGGTCCTAAAACTGGCACCAAACGACCCGAAATTATTACCGACTTGCCCGTAAATCAATAAAATTTGATGGTCAAAAACTAATTGCAAGTTATCCGCATCATATCATTACTACGTCAGCTACGGAAGATGTGTCGATCCTTACTTTACCTTCCCTACCCACTGTCATCTAGTTTACCGTCATAAATCAGATTCCTACTTGTCCGGCATATTCCTACATGACCTGCGGATGTTACACACAAATCAAATGTCATTTTGTCAAACTAAAATTCAAAGGAGAAAAAGCTAATGTAAAACTACAGATTAGGTTTCTATCTACTCTGTGATAGAACTAATTCTTAAAATCAATTGTTACTCAGTTCTTACCATAGGTTACCCACAACTGGAAACAGACCAACGAACCCTGTTTCAGAGAGTTCCTAGATCTGCCCTCCGTGTGCGATCTCATCGTAAAGCGAAAACCAATTAGCAATGTTCATCGCCGTCGATTCGCTAGATAACAGTAAATACTATAAATAAAAGTGCAGAGGTAGAAAAGCGTGGACAAACAGTGAAACAATCAACGGAGGAAGATACTGTCTGACCAGTCGAGGACTCGTACTACTTACACTCATATTCTTATTGCGCGCTAGTTTTTGCCACGATGTTCTTCGTCCTCATCTTATGTCGGACTCGTGTTTTGAGTCGCACGTATGTATATTTGTGCGCATCTGTCTTCCTATCGATGTGAGGGTCATTACGAGGGATATTTCAAGGACGCATAGCTCGCAGGTATTGTGCCGAGCAATAGAGCGTGGGTCGGTTCCCGGCGGGAGAATTTTCCCAGGAGGCCGCCCTCACTGGACGGTCATCGGTGGCCTCACCCTCGTGCGGAGCCGGAATCAAAACGCTTGACTGATTGTCCGAATACACCCACCCTGGTGGCGAAGGTTCGCCTCCGCTCTGGCAGTGTTGCCTTTGACGAGGAGCGTCATCACTCCGCCTCCAGTTTCCATCCCAAGGGATCTCAGCGGTCACGTTCGAAAGCAGGAAACTCTCTCTCAACTGCTTCGACGTTCTCGCCCGATAAAATCGCGGCTCGAATCGCCGCCCTATAGAGCAGAGCCGGCTATCGTTCTATCGTGTTCAGTGATTTTACGAGTTCGTCACAGTTCCTGATTCGCCGCTCAGCAGAAATGAGGTAGATTTTTCAGGAACGCATATGGTAGATTCGTGAGGTCTCGGCTAAAAATTGGCCGATGTTTAATGACTGTTTTACAGCCGGCGCAGGGCCGATCGAAGGCGACCTGGCAACGAGCATGGGGTACCATGAATATGGTAAAAGTTTTCGATACATTGCGTAGGTAGCGATCTTCGGGCGAGTGTGCAATGGGGAGGAGGGCTGGAAAGGCGAGTGTTGACTTTGTCATCGCGCTCATTAATTCGGCAACATACACTCGAGCACCCCTGTCTTTTCTCCCCTAAGCGTGTACCCCTGACTGGCGAACACGACTCCTCGAACCCCACTTAAAACGCTCGCTCGAGAGCCCTCTCCTTCCCTCGGAACTTAATCGAATTTTAATGCGTTTTATTATCGAGCCTGCCTACCTACCGCCGCCGCTCTTCCCTAACAAAGTGGCAGGCATCGCCAAATGTTTCCTTAAGCTGATAAAACGTCGGCCTGCTATTCGGGAATTAAACCAACACCATCACCGCAGTCGTGTAGGATGTTTAAAGAAGCGGCCGAAAATTTTGCCAGCGTAGTCGAGTTGAATTGTGCGGGGAAATGGGAATACGATAGCGGTGAAATCTCGGATCCTACCGCATTACAAGGACGCTTCGTGCCAGTGCACAGGCGAGTCGTAAATTTCCACGCGAATAGCGGTAGAACATTTCGAGGCAATCGCTCGTTTTGGCATAGCCGAAACGAATGGAATACAGACTTTACGGAGAATTCCGCTCGCCTCCCCGTGCCCGCTCAGTTGTAACCACTGCAAAATTCTACAACGGTAAGCCGGCCCGGAGTCTCGAAACAACAGAAACACCAGTGATTCCTGTCATCCAAAAGATACGATGCCAAATTCGCCGAGCGCACACCTAACTCTAGCATAATTGAACTCTCGAATCCAATCATGAACATTCTATCCCCCGCCCGCTTGCCCGCCCGGCCAACGCGGCCAAGTTTCCACTGACAAAACTTCCAAGTCCAACTCGAGCGAGCAGGCTTTAGCTCTCACACTTTCTTAGTGGCAGCGAGTCGCTCGTTCGTCGGTTACTCGCTAATAAAACCACGCCGCCGAGGGCATAACAGATGCATACAAAGTCTACAAACGGAGTCAGCGAGGCAAATGCGCCGCCGTGAACAGAGAGAGCGGAGTAAAGTTAGGGGTGCGCGCGAGCACCGGCGGTGGGAAGAGGTGAAGGGGGACGGGGAAGGAGGAGGATGCGCCGGCATAAATTAGCGAAATGAACTTCCATTTTTCCCCCGGCGCATTACAGTCGGCAAAGAAATAGCGCTGCGGGAAGGATATAATCTCGAATGGCTTCCGGGCGCGACTGCCAACTTGGGTCCTGAGCGGACCAACACCGAAGTCCGAGAGTAGTAAAAATTACCGAGCTAACTTAGCGGAGAGCGGGAGCAGTAGGTTCATCCTCGTGACAGATTATCGCACAATCGCGAGCTCGCCCGCTGAAAAGATGATATGGAATCGTTTGGAAATTTCGCCTCTACCTCGCCTGCTCTCTCTACTCCGGCGCGGCGGACCTCCTTCTCGCGGGACATTGATCGTTTTCGCTCTATCTGATGACTTCCTGCGCGAGGGAGCGAGCGAGCGAGCGAGAGCGGGAGAAAGAGGGCGAAAGAAAGAGAAAGAGAAAGAGTAGGAATGAAAAGGGAGCGGGAGCACGAGCGTATCCGTTCGTGACCGGGATTTTCAAGCGTACGACCACCGACGAAAGCTACGTCCGAGGGAGTCACACGGAGCCACACGAGCAGCAGACCACAATACGCCATCCCCCATTTATCTGCTCTCTCTCCTATGACAAACTTTCCATCTTGGTCGATTCGATGCGCGGACGCTCCAGCCAGCGCGCGCTCGCCTCGGCCCCGGCATTGATGCTTTTTCCACTGGCTTCGATGATGATCGATAGCCGTAACCCCCGAGCGATGACCGGCCGAACACAGCGCGCCGCGAGATACCTTCGCCTTCCTTCACCCATAACGAGACCGGCCCTCGCCCCATGTAGCCGCATTAACCACCTTTTAACTTTCCTAACGAACATCCCCCCCCCCCCTCCCCCCTCCTCTCGCCCTATCATCGATTACGGATGATTAATTAACTACAATCAGCGCGGACGCCGCTTCTTTTCCCTCGCCCCCTCAAGCTGGAATAAGCGTATTGCAGCTTCTAGCGGCTACATCGAGTATCATAGTGCGACTCGCGGCGCTCGCTCGATTCGTGTTTAGTCGAGAGTATTACTTCCTCTCGATTAAATGTTTTCGGGATTCGGGGGAATGGACGAGCGCGAGATGGATCCTCTCGCCGAGTGGGTTGTCGAAGCTGAGGGGGGTGGTGGTACGAGAGGGACGGCTATACTGGAGTCGAGATACTCGGAAAACTCGAGGATTCCAAATTGTGCCGGATCGATTATCGCTTAACTGGGTTAATTCAGGAGATCGTGTCTCATTCTTGAGCGTCGAGGACGCCTGAGACGTACATCTGCCCGGAGGAGGTCCGCCCCTACGTGGTCCGCCGTCGACAGGAAGGAGGAGGTCTTAACGAGACGCCGCGCCGCTGGCTCCGGTGATAAATTTCGCTATCAACGAAAACCGTGAATAGGGCGGGTGAACTCGACGCACTCTCCCTAATACATCCCTCAACCCTGCTATTTCGAATATCCTGCGGCCCCACCACACTTCCATATGCCAATCTTCTCTCGTCCCGACGCGACGCGACGCGACGCTCGTCGTTGCTTTAGGAATTATGAGAAACTACAAAAGCACACCCAACTATGTACAATGGCCATTGGAATTTCGGGAATATGTTTGCTGGCCTCGATCATGTCCATGGTACCAGGATACAAAGGAGCGAAATTTATGGTTGCGCGTGCGGTAGGCGGAGAAAAAGGACGAAAATCACATAGTCCCGGATACAGAGGGGCTACATGAGTATTTGTGGCGAGGAGGCGCGGCGAAGGGAAGGGGCGAAGGGATGCAAAAGCGAAAGGTTCTGCGCCGGAAGAGCGAAGAGCGGGATAGCAAGTTGGGCGTCTCCGGGATCTGGCCGCGATTCAACGACCGATTCGTCGATTCTTTTCACCGCGATTGTTCTCGCGAGCCCCGACCGACGCGCATTCCCCAAGAACAGCGAGGTTTTATCCTCCTAAATCGCGTCCCGATGCCGATCAGCCACATTGGATCTGCCTTCCACGCGACTCTAAGCGCATTCATCCTCCTGTCAGCCGCCTCTCGCTACGAGGACACCGGGACCTCGCAAGCACACCCTCCGTCCCGCCAAGAAATATCGCTCCCGGGTATTGCGTCATTTAAATTCAGAGCAGCTCTATACACATATACATAGAGTCACTTGTGCCACGCGTCTCGTCTAATTCCCGAATACCGCGCGCGAGGGCAACTGCAAAATAGGAAGAATGCTGGGGAGCGGCGTGAGCGGCAGCGGCGGCGACTTGACAGTTCGAATTTGCGGCTTGAAATTCGTCGGTGGATATTGCGGCTCGAAAGGCTCGGCGGGAAGTGGTCGGAAAGAGCGGCAAACGAGCAGGGAATGGATGCAGATATATATCAGGGGCCGTGTTATTTGAGTTATTTCACACATGGCGACCGATCGATAGGCATCGCATTGCATTCCGAGGTGCTCCTCCGCGCGGCTCTGTCTCCCCCGTCTGCGGCTTTGCCAGCTTTCGCGCGAGCATGCAGTCTGTCTTTCTACCTGTCGACAGAAACAGACGTGCGTTTCCCGGAGTGCCGCGTTCTCCGCGGGAGAAATCCACGAGATACCCAGCCCGATACCAATTCAACGAGAGTACTTTCGAATCGGAGAAAAATCTACTTACATATCCTGCCTGAGCATGGCATTGAAACAAGGAGTAAAAGGCCCACTGATTATAATGCGGGATAACTTCGCGAGCTCTGGATCCTCGAATGCATTTTGCAGACGGTCAAAGGTCGCGGGATCGCGGCCAACGAAACTTTAATCTGCAATGGACTAGAGCGGCCGGGCTCGACTCGAGCATGAAATGTCATTTAATATACGAGGCCGAGCGGACGTAACCCGAAGCGCGAACCGCCCCGTGTGCTTGTATCATCGAATCCACGGAATGAAAATGTAATGTCGGCCGCAAGCTCTGCGAGATCCATTTACGCGCGCATCTCCCTGATGCTTGTTACAATTAATCCTTTGGAGGTCGGAGCATATTCCCGCGCGGCAGGAAAGAGAAAGAGAGAAAGAGGGCGGGTGTGAGGGAGGAAGAGAGTTCGTTCGAGTAAATTGTAGCTCATCAAGCGATCAAGGCGCGCAAAGAATTCTCGTTTACCAGGCACTGCTTTCCTCAGTAAGATTAAAATGTACTCTGCCTCGGGATGTTCACGAACAGATGGCCGGGCCTGATAGGAAAAGAATGAGAAGGCTAATAAAGGCTTGGTCGGCATGCTCGGGACTTTTCATCGAGGACTGCATTAGCGGAGGATCCTCTAAAAACATCGAGTGCACAACCCTACACAGTTTCCACCCGTCCGCGAACGCACTTTGCCGTTCGACGTACGCCAGCTGAATTTGGGGAGAAGGAGAAGTGTGTCGAGGGATGATGGTTCGCAGTTTTAGGTTTTAGCCGGGCGAGTGTTTGAGGCGCGCGTCGAGTTCATCGATACAGCCGCGAGTAGCGAATCCATCAGACGTGAGGAGGCATGTTGCGATCCATTAATTCACGCATCGGATGCAGGAGCGTAAGCACAATTTAGCGAGGAGCGCCGCCTTAATGGAGAGAGCACCGGTTATCGGTTAAATTTCCAATGAGACTGCGGTCCCACCTCCGCAAGAACCGGCGCGGCGCGTCGCGGCGCTCTGCCTCCACCGCCGGATTCCACGGACGACCCGTTCCTTCACTTGAGTGCACCAGAATCCCCGCCTCGTAGCGGCACGTATCTCGCCCCGGGGATACCACCGCCGCGATTACCGATCTTTGCTTAACCCTCCATCCAGCCCCGCCACTACGCTTTACGGATAATCCCGTCTAATCCGATAATAAAAATGCAGAGAGCGAACCCCTCTCGAAGCCTGCGGCCGACGGTCTTTGGCTAGTCTCATTTGCGCAAGCAACATCGCCAATTGCCCCATCCCGCGCGATCAATTCCCCCTTCGCGCGATTCCTCGCGATCGCAGCCAATCGCGACCAATCGGCATAGGCGCGAGCGACCGATTCGCTTTTACTCGACACGTTACATTTGCAAAGATGTCCAAGCCCGACGAAAGGCCCCGCGCAATTGCCGCTCGGAAGCCGCCGCATACTTGCATGAATCAAAGCAATTATCCTACCAACCCTTTTCCCGGCGAGCGGCCAGCGCCGAGGAATCCGTGAGTGCGTCCCGTACTTTTATATTATTATTCCGCTTCGTTTTGCGCGCGCCAATCTAACGAGACTCTCCGGCAAAGAGACCGCCGCGATAAAGTGGCGAGGGGGAGTGGGGGACTCGCTAAGAGACGACCGACTCGTCGTGTTCTCTTATACTAAATGCCAGAAGGAGACGCACCATTAACCGTGTTACCATCTCACTCGGCTCAATTAACGTCGATTTCATAGGTACCCACCAGCCTCTGTATTTCGGACGACTGTCGAGAGCCACGTGTGCACACACGAGTTGTTCTGTCGGATTACTTTCCCATGTAATTCGTAGATTTTCTTGCTAGCATTATTTATGAATATCGTTATACCTCGTAAAACGATCAGAATAGCGGGGAATAAGAAAATCCTAGTTAAAATGAGTGGGGGAATTTGGTCCGCTCCTAAAATCTCGTCTTCTGTCTCCTCGTTACACGGCACTCGTGTTCATGAGGGGCCGGCACGTTTTCATCGCACTATGCCCCGGCGAGCCCTTGGTGACAAAGGGACGTCATAATGAGAGCTTATTCCAAGAGCAGACTTAAATTCCTTTCGTATTGCAGCCATTACGAGATTATCCGGGGGGTGAACACTAGGCTCCGGCCATCTGTAGGATTTTGCGTGCGACATCGGATTTATAACTCCCGGGCGCGCAGGCAATAGACTGGAATTAGCCTCTCGCGGGTAATTCCTAAAGCGCGTGTTTCCACCTACGATAATGTTGATTTACAGCGCGCAGCGGCCGCGGGCCATTCGGCCAATGATGAAAGCTCGCCCGCATAGAATTGCATCGACGCGGCACCGCGCTTTCTTTTTCTCTCGCGCAGCCCGGCGGAAGGGGGCTGCATGGGCGCTTTGCGTTCTTTCGCCATCGGCAGGCCAAGTCAGATCACGTGCAGGCTGGCTTGCAAACATAATCGGCCACTTACGACCACCGTAGACGGTGGAATCGAGTACTTAACCGAAAGTACTTTGTCGAGGTGAAGCCGCGCGTCGCTGCTCCACCGGCAGACCTGCCGCCGCCGCCGACGCCGCCACCGACGCTGCCGCCGGTCTGTGTATGTGTGCGCATGTCGCCGTCGACATAGCAGCACGATTAGAATGCCGATGGCATTTCGCCGTTATGCATAATCGATCGGTGAGGACCGCCTTCTATTTGCAGTATTGTATTAACCGCGAGGCATTCGCCTGCACGGCGCATACCTCCTGCCAAACGAGCATTCGATTTCTAATTCTGGCCTTCCCCTTCAACCTACCACTCGTCTCCCATTACTGGTACACCTTTAAGGCATCGGATACATGCTGATGTGGCCCATTGGCACCAGTCGCTGATTCCCAGTATTGCCATACTACAGGCGGACGCCAAACCATCAGAAGGACATTGATTTCAGTTCTATCGTAATGGGAGTGTAGAGCCGAGGTAGTATTAAGGTCTTTCTACACGATGAGAGTAGAGTACTTGCAGCGAAGGTGTTACTTATAAAAAACACCACGCCCATGAAATTCGAGTGAAAATGCAAACATGCAACCCGAATTCTGCACGCTGCAAGTAATTGACTCACATTGTGTAGAAAGAGGTTTGCATTAATTAGACTTTCGATGTACATGAAAATGGGAAGGGTGCAGTAGCATGCTAGAATTACAGAATCAACATACAACATTAAAATGGTTGGTGGAAACAGGACCCACACTCTTCAGTGTCCGTGACAGGGCAGTCGCAACCGGGCGTCCCATGTGATCGGCATAATAGCAATTAATCGCACGCAATTTTGCGGAAGCGCATTCCCCCGGCAGCCGCTCTGGAGACACGTGTACGGGGTCAGGAAATAATCAAAATTCCTGGATGATGATAGCCGTGACCGTGTGCGCTGCGTTGCCGCGGCATTAATGAACTATCGTCCGTTCATCAGCCGGCCACTTATCCGAGTGCGCTGAATTGATAAATTGCAATTTGCATTTCCGTTGTTTTTGCAAACGCGGACGCGCGATATCCCGTTGTCGAGGCTAAAAAGGGAGGAGCCCGATCATTTCACCAGCGGATTCCGTGACTCCTCGCACGCGCATATCTCGCGGTTCTCAGATTAAAATAGGTGCTGAAAAGGATTTTAAAGATTTTCTTGTATGGGAACACGAAGAAAGTGAAAGTTCCGGTGGAAATGTAGAATAAAGGTAGGTCGGTGATGCGGGGAAAGTTATCCGATAGAAGCTGCAGCTAGCGGAAGGTGCAGCGGACAGGGGAGAGGAATTGCGAAATGCATATGTCGAAATGGATGTGACGAGTTAGTCAGTGTCCGTGAACCAGACTGCACTCGTTACTCGGCCTGACCTAAACTTAGCGCCACTCATTATGCGTCTTTTTCACGCGTGCCTCGGCCTCTCCACTTTGTAATTTATATCGTTTAATGCAGCCGAGCTCTTGGGCGCTGGTGTGCGGGTGCGGGAGCGGAGCAGGCACACGACACCACTTATAATTGAATTTAAATGGAGCCTCTCGCACTGGGGAGGAGGGAGCACTCTCGTTTCAGCCCCTCTGCACGCTCCAACGGCAGCGCACCGCGCGCCAGTGAAATATCGCTAGGTTTTTTGTAATTAGAACTTATCGCCTGGCTAATTATCGCCGGTGAGGGGCGCCACCCTCGGGCTAGATCACTCCTGGCGTGCACTCACTGTAACACAGTGTGGAGATCGCGGCGACATTTCGTATTATATCTTTGGCAGCAATGTGCCAGTCGTCTCGTGTCGCAACCTTCGGTCAATTAGCATAACGACCCTAATTACAAATTCTCCACTGTTTGCACGATCGTTCCGGCAGCGCACGCGAGATGAACGGGTCCCAGTCTTCGGAAATACTGCGGGTTGCATGCAACCGAGGTATTTCCGGCTTCGACAACATATGTATATTCAGCTGCTTCCGACTGGCATTCGCTCGCCCGCTCCTCCGCTCGCCGCCCACTTAACGAGCAAGTGAAATTACAATTTTTAAATATTTGATTAACATAGCATCGCCCGGTTTTAATATGGAACGAGACAAAGTTCGCATGGAAAGTCACCGCCTGTTTATGTTGGAATTGTCATGCAAATCACGAATTAGTAAAGCGATATAATACGTGCGCCAACGATCGATCAAAACTCGGAAGGGATGAGGCTCGTAGAGGTATAATCAGGAAGAATGTTTAATTGTACGCGGCCGATCTCGGGAATTTCCATTTAATTCATGAGAGCAATGTTTTTTTCTGAATGGGCGGGTTATCCGGGCGTGCATCGTAAACACGTAGCGGTGGCGACTCTTATTACGGTAATGCAAATTACAGACTCCATCCTCTTTCCTTTTGGGGATGTTTGCTCGGTTCTAGA
The DNA here is from genome assembly GCA_963675795.1 of Crossocerus cetratus. Classification (NCBI taxonomy): domain Eukaryota; kingdom Metazoa; phylum Arthropoda; class Insecta; order Hymenoptera; family Crabronidae; genus Crossocerus; species Crossocerus cetratus. Next base: position 21,957,152 of record OY776662.1, on the reverse strand, counting down.
CCGTAATAGCGCGGTGTATCTCAATACAGATATTTAGATTATGCCCGGGCCCTCGTACTCCTGCTGTACACGGACGCGTGTTTACTTTCATAAATATTACGCTTCACCCAGACATGTGGCGTATATATGTATATAAATATACGTAATTACGTATACCCAAGCGAGAATTGCGACTCCACCATGATTACCTTTGCTCGGACTCTTTCCTGCTGGCAATTAATACTCGAAAAACAGCTCGAATAATCTAGCCCTGCAACCGGCACCTAATCATTGCTGTAACAGGATCAATGCAGGTGGTGGCAAGCAATATGAATTAAAGACGACAAAGAGTTATACCATATCATACGATTTTTTCCACTGAATTTCCCAATTATTCTCTGCTATAAACAACCAGGGTTTATTATTGTCTCTATGTCGAGGGAATCTTTCAGGAAATTCGGGCATAGCTGTCGATAAGGGTGGGGGAGGACCATCGAAGAGGATGGCGATAATCTCGCCAAGTGATATGGCCTTTGGGTGTTACATAAGCCTCGTGCGCGAGATCAATATGAGGGCATGCCGAGAGCCAATATTAACGATCTCCGAAATATGCCGGCAAATATTTGGCGACCATGCTGAACCCGCCCCACTCAAGGATATCGTGTGCGTTTGCAGGGAAAGGGACATCATCGTGTGTACGCGCCATACACTGCACCCATCGGTCTTGCGGCCTATTCGATATTGGCTTTCATCGAAAATACGTTTCCCAACGATATGAGATTAATTAGAGGCCTTGCAATTCTTGACCGAAGTCCGTCAACCCTTGACTCAAGCATTGTCAGAATTCCACTACGGGTTGATTCCGCTTGTCCACCTGAGAACTTTCGGTCACTCGTAGCCGAAACGAATTGGGGAGCTTTTTTTCCTGTCAGAATATGTATATTATTTCAGTGTATACTCGTTTTGTTAGATGTCGATTGGTCGGGTGGCTGCGGAAAAAGCCCCGCCGTTTAAATCGGCATCTGGGTAATGGCGACTGTTGCTCGTTTCGCACGCAGTATAACCCTGAGGAGCAATTTGTTCGGGCTTCTTCAACTCGGTAATTGATACTCCCCTATCGCTTATATCACCGCGGAAGTAGACGTATCGAATGATCCTACCAACTCGCGCCTACCAACACCTGCTTTGGCGGTACGAATTGCGCAATAAGCTCTCGTCTCTTCAAATTGAGATCTTCGTCTCTCTGTCGGTTATGCTCGCACGGTGCATACTGCCGCGCAAGCACATTTACATTTTTTACGAGGCCTTATCAACGATCCTGATTAGTTTCCTTCGCCCCGCTCGATTATTGCCTCGTTTCCCACGCGATATTAGCTTCCTTGGGATTACGCCGTGCGCACTTAATAGCACGGGAAACGAAGCTGGTATTCAATGCGGATTTCAAGGGTGAAATCAACCAAGCGATGGAAATCAGCGCAACCTTCGCGGCACCACTGGGAAATCTATAACTGTACTGTCTGTCCCAATTACACGCACGGTCCACGTGGCTCTTGCAATCCGGACGAGAGCAATATTACCCGCATTTAAGCAACCCGGCTCTTTCTCCAGTACTCGGTATATTGCGTTGTAAGCGTTACAATTTTTTCTACGGTTCCCTTATGAAACCCTTGTGAAGCTCGACAGTAAAAAGCACGAGTGCGTTTACAGCCAATACGGATGGGCTAGTGCAGAAATGGTGTTTGGTGGAATAGGAATACACAGCTCGTAATAAAATCACCAGCAGAGAACTGCGCAACGGGCACTCTCTTGCCGCAGGAAAGAAACAGCCGGAGAGGAGATGAGTCCGACAACGAGACGGATAGGAAGAAAGAGAGGGAGAAGGCAAAAGAAGCATGAATGAAACTGCAGTTACGCAAACCCAGCCACGGTGAATCATATGTGTGCACTACTATAGCGAGCGGGTGGGAGTGTGTAACGTGACTAGAGGTTGTGCGCGTGTGTGCGTGGAGGTTGTGCAATTAATTCGTAAGAAGTGTGTCGAGCCGCGCAATTAACGGGCGACGCGGTAGTTAATGACGTTAGCCAAGTCGGAAAAGAAATCACCTGCGGATAAAAGCGACGCTCTACGGGATGCAAAAGCCTCTTCCCTCCTCACTCCTCTTTCTCTCTCCCTCTCTCTCTCTCTCTCTCGCTCTATCTGGAGGCCACGAGAACCGTGCGGATAAAAGCCGCGGTGATCATCCAGTGCGCTATGTCGCAGGAACCTACTGAACGGACAACGCGTCATTCGATTCACCGTGAATAAATGGTGCGCTCTCCTCGCGGCCACGAATCTCCAGCGAGCCCACCTGAAAAGGTTGAACTAAATACACAAGAGTTTTCAGTCGCGTTTTCTCTCTCCTGGGTGCGATACCTCTTACGACGGTGGGTTCTGCCGGCGGCGCAGCATCTCATCGGTCCACTTACCTTCCCTTACCTTGGGCGAGCTTACTTAAGCTCTTACCGCCGTTGATCATTGGCCGAAGGGGCAAATCTGAATATTATCCCGGCGGCGGAGGCGAAATTAATATTCCAAGTTGCGATTTCGCATTGATTAAAACATGAGATGCAAATCGTCGGCAGAAGGGGGTCGCGAAATCGTGCGGACCTCCCGCAAGAGATGGGTTCGTCGGGACTTTCACCAGTGCTCTCCTATAGATACGTATACTGCAGCAGTGGTCCGCGCTCGTCTATAAGATCTAGCGTGGAAATCGTTGGTTCGGCCGAACCGAGCGGGTGCGAGCGCCGAGATTCCCTGGTGATGTATACTCTCGGCTTTTATCTCGCTCCGCCACTCGAGTTCAGCTAGCGATACGGCTGGCCGCGCTCTCGGCTCCGCGCTCGTTTTTCCAGCCGCGGCGGAAAAGAAGCCGGAAAGTTGGTAGCCCGGCGAGGAACAGGCGCGCGCTTGCATAATCGGCTCGCGCGATATGTAGCCGCGCGAAAAGGAGAGACGGGACAGGCTCGCTCGGCTTCTCTCGCTCCTCCTTGCCGCGCCGCGCCTCACTGTTTTCCCGAGCGATTATCGTCGGCAAGGACGCCGCGAGCGTAACTCGCGCGGATATACTATACACAGGATTACGTGCCACTGGAAACTTGGCTTGACCCAATTCGATTGTCTGTGAAGCACCGGAGTTTCGGAACAAGGGGCCCCGGCTTACCCCAAGTTCTCCCGCGGCGACTTGGACCGAGGGGATCAATGTAACATTAACTTGCCGTAATTTCTTAACACATACACCGCACGCCGACCGCGCGTTTCTTGTCGAGGGAACTTGCCTCCTCTGCTCCGCACGAGACTCCCAAATCTCATTCCAACCCCCTACTATATAGTAGTACTAACACTTATTAACACTGCAACTACCAAACCCAACAATCTGACGGATCGCAGATTACCGATTGTTTTCCCTCTGCTTTTCCGAGGGATGCTGGTAATTTTCTTGAGATAAAACCTATAATTATTTACCCTGATTTATCTTCCATCGGGCAGCCGAGTTTCCGGAGGGTGCGCTATAGTCGGTGGTTACATCTTTCGCGCAAGATAGAGACACATGGCGTGCCTTCCCGTCCCCTCCCAGTTGTTTAAACAAACCAACGGGCATCGTTCTTGGTGGTTGGAGGGGGAGGCCGGGCACGAGGAATGGCTGCCGGATAAATCTACCGCGTGTCCGAGGGGATGATAAGGAACATCTGGAAGTTCAGGGAAACATGGCAGATATTTATTTGGCACGGTAGTCCGTGGCAGAGAATAAATCTTGGGATGCACTGTCTTCGGGCACGGGAGATACAAATCTGTAGAGGGCACGTGGGAGTCGTACGTAGAATACCAGATAAGATAGGGAGATCGCTCCCCGACGTACGTACACCCGGCAACACGCCGAGCAAACAGCCTGGAAAGTAGGCTGAACCCGACTGATTAACTTGTAAACGCGAGTCTCATAATTTCTCCCGGCAAATTCCTGTCTGTGTGTCCACGCGTCAATTGGCGGAGCTTCGTGAACTCGCTCAGCTAGCCACCTGCGACACTCTTCATTGGGAATAAATTTCCACAGGTTCCCCACGATCCAGTGCAGGATCGGTAGCGAGCGCGGGTTAAGTCGGTGGCAAAGAAGCGCAAAGAGCGAAATTAGTATCCGCGGGGAGCTGTTAATTTCAGCAGGCGCACGCACGCAACGATACCCACTGATGAGAGCTGGGAATATAAAGGCGATTTCGTTAGCGCGAATTTCCATCGCGCGAGGGGGGATACTTACCTAATATCACGAGCCAACTATTCGAGCTATCGGCGATTACGGCTAATATTCCGTGGAATTGGCACGGCGAGCCCCATCTACCGGTATAGGAGAATCTCCACTGTAGCATACTGGTATTCGTATTAACAGCGCAGCGTGCTCATCTTTATTAGATTAGCGCAAAGGAATACTATCGGACCGATCGAAGTGAATCGAGCTCGCGTACACCTGTTCCCGCCCTCAATGGCGAAACAAGTAATAATCATTTGGAATAACGTGGTAGAAAGTGGACGGTGGTCGCGCGCGGGCCACTCGATAGTTGGCCGGGCAATCGACTTTCGACTAGCAAGTGATAGAATGAAATCCCCGAGTTGGAATCGATCGGGCGATACACGAGGAGAAGCGGTCGGCCTGGATACTTAAGGGTTGGACGGACGCTGATGGGTTCAACGATTAATTAGTATTTTGACGCAGATACCGGATCTGATCCGATGGCGGCGCGCGTATTCCTACAATGAGGCTAGGCTTGTCAGAGCGAACGTGAATCCGATCCGACGCCGCGCCGCTCAGCACACTCACTCGCGTGTCCGCCGCTCTATGTATATCCTGTCGGACCTATTTGCAAATTGGTTTTCCCTCGCCGTGCCCGCGACCCCCTCAGCCGGAGCGACAAACGCCCGGCGAATACGCCCGCGGGATAAACGAGCCGCGTTTCCCTGATTGAAACGGCGAGATCGCGCCAGCCCAATTCATAACGAAGACGGTGCGCGCCGGATTTATCCCCTCGGGTGGGTAACAGCGATTACGCGCCCGGACTCGACCCCGCATCGCCGTCCAATTCGACAAGAATCGCCCCTTCCGCCAACTAATCACATGTGTTACTCTCCTTCACCTCCCTCCCGCACCTCCTCCTCCTCTTGCCATTCTCAGCATTGCCGCATCCTCCTAGTCGTCCTTTTCTCTTGCCGTAAAGTCACGATTTGGACCACAGTCGAAAGAATTGCTAGGAACAACTCTGCGGTGACATCGTGATCCTAGTGGTATCCTAAAACCGATTGCCAACAAATCGCTGTCGAGAGCAGTCGAAACTGGAGCTCGATGAAGAGGAGAGGGGAAAGTCGGCCATCGGGAGCGAGAATGCATCACTCGTACATGAAAAATAGACGTTGATAATAAGTGGCCGGTGGGGATATTGTGTAAGGCGACACGAAAGTTTATTTTGTAGGCTACAGTATCGTTTCTCATAACCGTTAGAGCGAAGCGACTATAGTCTATATGCGCCTGACGGTCGTAGACGCTTTGCAGAAGCGGTCCCGTCGTTCGCCACATTCCTTTCGACCGCCAAAATCGGTCGTGCCGGGCGTCGTAACCCGTGCGCCTCCCCCTTTGAAGTTCGGGCACCGACAACCTGTCGTGCGGCAGTCAGTGCTCCACCAGACGCAATAAATGAAGTACGGCGAAATATTTGCTCAACCTTTGTTTTATCAGGAGACTCGGTAGAGTCTCGCGCCAAGTAGAAGTTCCCTCTCCATAAATATATGACACTCCGGCGCGCGACAGCCGAGGCTATATTATCCCGAACTCTAGCTGTTATCCTTACTTACCAAACTTTCACCTTGATTTTTTTCTTCCTCCCGAACTCCTTAGAACCGCGGCCAGCCCTGCTGCGGCTACAATTTTGACCTGTAACTCTCGGTGGATTTTCGCGATGCAAAGTCGGGGAGAATGACTGGGCGCGTTAAAAGCGCGTTGTATCTCGGCCGCTTTCCAGGCGAAATGAACGGACGTAAACGAGCGAGCGGTACAAGAGCATGCGGCACTGGGCCCCGGAGCTAGGGGAATTTAAAATTCTAATATCATCTTAGACCAGGCGAGAATTATCATAACAGAGAGACGGGCGGCGATAATTCTTGCCGTCGGCGACGGCATGTCTCCCCGGGTTTTACCGCTGTTTCCAATTGTTTCAGTGGGAGCGCCGCGAACCTTTTCGGACTCGCATTCATCTTCGAATGGTAATTACGTTGGAGCATATTTCGCGCCACTTGGAATTCGAATGAGAACGCCGGCCAAGGTAGAAATACATAGGTGAAATGATCGCGACTCTAAATCATCGAGGACCGGTGGAGTCGACAGGGCGGTGCAGTCAGTGAGAGAGAGAGAGAGAGAGAGCGGCGAGGGACGTGATCGGCATTGAACGATTAATAAAATCGATTCTCCGGCGAGCGTCGAGCGGGTAAACTGATCTTACTCAGTCCAGCGTGACTGATCTTACTCAAGCTGGAAATGTCAAAGCCAATCCGATAGATTCCGCGAGATGTGACTCACTTCCGCGATAGCCAGACGTCCATCACCGATCCCATCTATCTGTTCCACCGCGCTAAGAGGATTTCATCTCGGCCTCTGCTTTTTTTCTCTCTTTCTCTTATTGGCGAGCTCCGCCATCGAGTGTACACGTACAGTCGTACATACACCGAGAATCTGCGACGCGCGCGCTCGCGAATGAATCAGTGAATGAATCGACTCTCGGATCCCTCGCAGCAAAAACTCCGGATGATGTCATGCCTCCGCTCTGACACTGCCACCAATTGTATTCCGACTGACTAATGTTCCCCGAGCTTAGCTTTTCATTCGGATTTCCAAGGAAATAACGTCTCCATTCGATTTAACTAAAATCATTGCCAAACTCTCGCGATCGGAATGTCAGCGGCGGCAGGTTTATGCGAAGTCACGTTTCCAACACATCGGCAGCCAAGGATTATAATCGAGAGTCGAGAGTCGAGAGTCGCCTTGGTAGTGTGCGGTGCAATACGATCGTTAGCGATCGAACTCGAGGAACACGATCGGCGGATGACATCATAGGTCGCGTCTAAAAAAACAGGACACTTACAAATGAGTCGCCGTGAACGAGAAATTCGCAGAGCAAGATGTTTCGCCTTGAGGCTCGTGCGCAGGCTCGCGATAGTTGTAGAATGTCGGGAGGCCTATGGAATGGAGACAGAGAGAGAGAGAGAGAGACAGCAGCCGGCGCGAGTGTTCTATAGGTCATTCAGAAAACACACAGCCACCCAAGGCATGAATCATCTTTACTACATCGTGTCGATATTACACAACCGGTTTCGATATAAAGCGAGCAGCACACACTCCACATTATCGGGCACACCTACGGAGCCCGAGCCGGAGCCGGAGAGGCCGCGTGTACAACAGAGCCCTGTCGCAATGCGTTCGGTTGCAAGCAATGAGCGCCGGCACGCACGCACACACTGGCGAACCGGCGCCGCGCACCCGCGCGCCATCCTGACAGAGAGCAAGCGCGCATTATCGAATTATTATCAAGGGTAAACAGAGCGCCGGCGGTCCTCGGAAAGGGGCTCGTTCAGATCGCGAGCACATAGTTCATGGTACGTGTGAGCGGTAATGAGTGCGCCTGGCTGGCACAGTTGGATTAATGGGGAGACAACTCTCCTGCGCCGAGTACATTCACGCATCAAAGGAATACTCATCTACGCGGCGACTAAAAATACACGAGCCATGTCATCGTAAAGTAGACGCTCGGGCATTTAATTCGTGACGTCTGCTATCAGGACGCCCACGTTCATCCCGAAAGAAGCATAGTGTCATCGCCCGTGGCTACTATCCTTGGCTAGTATGAGTAATAAATAAAAGGAGGATAACCGAAAGGATGTGATAATCCTTTCGATATAGACGGAACGTGTCCCTGGCTCGGACACGTTCGACCATGGGCCAGTGGTTCGTCGACTTTTTCCCGAGAATTGCGTAAGATTCCGAGCGTTTTCGGTGCGTACCTCGGGCGACTTGCGATTAATCGTCACGACGCGACGCTCTTTCAGCCGCAGTCGTCGCTCTTGCTATTGATGATAAAGCCACGCACATATAGGCCTCGTCATCAGAGAGTCGTTATCTTTACAGCCCGCGCACACAGTGGCTGTAACAGTTTCGACCTCCTTTTTCCCTTTTTCTCTCGACTCGACTCGCTGCGCTCAAGCGTGGATGCATGCGAACCACGGAATACCGACTCCATACATATACTCGCCTCGTAGGATGGGAGAGATGACGGATGATTTTATTGTTCGAAAGTAGTCATGGTCATGTTCCCCCAATAACCGGCCGTCATTTTTAGACTCCACTTCCGCCAACTTTACCGCTTTAGGGAAAGAGGGTATTTTCGCGGTTTAGCCAGGGATTCTTCAGATCTAAGATTCTAGTGGCTCCTGTCCTGTAATTAAGGTTGATGCCGCGGGGGAATTTTTGCGTGCTACCTTGCGCCCGACACGTTTACGTTTTAGGTGCGCACGTATCGCTTGGAACAATCGTGTGTTCAATTATCGGCGGGGTTACGTGTCTTATCGGCGCGGCACTTGACACGTACGCAGTACCGAGTGAGATTAAGGCCAGTCGGCCCGCTAAAAGCGAGCGGTCTATCGGAACAATCCACGATTGCCGGCCATCCAATCGAGCGGGCTGCTCTGTCGTCTCGCTTGCTTAGAGAAAAAGGCCCCGTAATTCTAGTGTGTCGATAGTGCGCACGCATTCCCTTCCCGCGCACTCGCCAGGGCTATATGCAGTTGCAATTAGAATGGCAGGAACCTCTCCGAAGGAAATAGGGTGCGCGTCTAAAGCCGCCGCGCCGTGAGCGCGTAGCGGTGACGAAATAGTCAGGCGCAAAATTTCGATCCTTATCTCGGGCTATATTTCCCCGGCAATTAGGATTCATCCGGTGCAGCGAACGCGCGCAATGTTTGCTAAAAACAAAGTGTACGCAGTTGGTGGGAGTGTGTGTGTATGTGTGTTTGCGCGAGCGCTCGCACGTAGGAGGCTTCTCCTCGATGCACTTCGCAACCCTACGCTTTTGTCACGCTGGGACTCTACCTGGAGTTCGGTATGCCGTGTGTACGCGCGGATGACAGGAGCGCGTATCGGGAATTTCAATGTCGTGTGTGGCACACATGCGTGTACAGCTATATTGCCATCGCGGCGATCATCTTTCAGAAGCCGGTAGATTTCCCGGCGCGCGTTACACGTTTCGCGCGTTGCCGTGGCATGATTCACGTAAGACTTCTACGCGGCACTGATTGGAATCGCGAAACTTCGGATTCACCTGATGCCTAGATGCACGCGAGTTCCGACAAGAAAAACATCCTCGCTCTTGCCCTGCTGTTCTAGCCTGGCGAATCGAGTCATCCGTGGATCGCGCAACTTCATTCAAGTTCCTCGCGCAAGAAAACTTGGCCCGCGGATAAACTTCCGATGATTAAGCCAGCGCATACTGTCTGGATAGAGCGAGCAGTATGATAGTAGAACCGTGGAATATATTGAAACCGGGGGCATTTAATTTCTCTGGCCAAACTGATGGATATTTCGATCTCCACATAGTATCCTATCGAGCTGATTGACGTTGTCGAACACACATTAAGTCATCTTCCTAACACTTCGCTTCTCATCGTCGCAGCATCACGGACGCTCGTTTGCCTTGGAATCAGATTATCTAGTGATTCAAGCAAGCAACAACACGAATAACACTCGATAATAAACGTGGGAGAACTTGGTCGGCGCATTTATTTTATTTCGTAAAATTTCCAACGCATCGCCCGGTACATTTGGTTTTTCTGGGAGAACTTACCGGTTTCCAGCGAAACCGCCGTGAAACATCCCATCGATAGGTTCGTCAGATCTATTTACTTCCTCATTGACGAGACTGAGTCACGGCCGGCCGATAAGTGTTAAAACACTCTATGCATCACGTGGAGGTTCGATCGCTTAAAAATAGCCGGCCACGCAAAACTGGAATGTGAAAACTTGCCAGCCGGCACCGGGACCGACATGCCCCGAGAATAAATCCGCTGAACGACGGGCTAACATTTTTCCGATTTCGATCGGACGGCCTGTAGTTGGGCCGTGCTCTCCTCTGACTGCCGGATGCTGGAGGCGCGCGGAGCCGTATATCTGCGAACAAGATCAAGCGCGGCGGTGATTGCTTTGTAAATATGAAACAATTTGCCGGCCAAATATCTACCCGCCAGAGACGGGTAGCAGCCCCAATGAAAAACGTTGCGATCTGGGTCTTCTTTCCTCGATGGTTATATACTCGGATGAGTTTATTCTGTACAGGGTCCGCGACTGCTATCGCGCAATTGACTTTTCCTCCAAACTGCACAGTCTGTTATATTCTCTCTCATAGCGATTCTCGTGTACCAATCTCCATACATTAGCGTGATATTCGATAAAGAGCCGAGAGCGCATAGAAACATATTCTCTCGGTTGTCGCGGTATCATTAATGACCGCGTTCTGCGGCCGAGGTTTTCCCCCGTAGCTGCAAGGAAAAACATTCCCTTTTTCCTCGTTAGCCGTTCGCCCGCGAGTGCACGCACGACTATGCGTGCCTAGAGACGCATCTAAAATTACTCACCGGATGTTACGTGCACTACCGGTTGCGCAATCCTTGTGCTCGCCATGTGTGCAGGCATCTAGAGGAGAATTGTAGATTCGGACTCTGGAATCGGCTATAACTCGGTTTAAACCAATTCGTGCGATTTTCTGACTGAATTGGTCGACTTTTCAAAATCTCCTCAACTCCGCATTTCTGAGAGTGGACCTATGCTTCGACGGACGCGCATTTAGTGGTTTGACATTTCTCAGTTACGAATCTTACTCAGAGTTAATAGTTGGAGTTAAGAAAGTTATAGCTGCTGTGCTTGCGCGCCGCTTGGCACCGCGCGCTCGTCACCGTCCTCGCGACCGATCGTGACTCAATCGCGAAGGCACGTACAGCTAATTGCTCGTTTGCATGAGAAAAAGCCACTTCCGGCCGTTAGCGCAGTGCCGCGGTGAATCCGGCGGAGACGTATCGTGAATGGAGATACGGGCTTCTCGTGGGAATTAATTTGGACCGCGCGATTACTCGACCAGTTACTCCCATATTTAGACGCGCGCGCGCGCGCGCTCCCTCGGCACGAGTTCCCTCGTGGCGACGCGACGAGTGAGAAAACTTGCTAGGATCCTGGCGAACGCGCGTCATATGTGGTGTATGGTACTCGTTGAGGGACTTATTCCTGGCGTGGGCGTACGTTTCCAGCCGGAGAACCATCCAAAAATAATTGACTACGAGATTTTACACCCATCTCGCAGCTCTCGGTAAAGGTCAAGGCTGGAGGGTCGTTACTTTCGCAAGTGTTTGCAACGAAAGACGCACTCGAATCCGTCTCTTGTTTGAATCAAGCACTCGGACAAGCCGAAGACAAAGGGAATTTCGTCTTGAGTCTTGACGAAAGTATATCGCGAAGAATTTAGAAAGCCACCGCAGTTCCCGGGGAGTCGCCGATTCATCAGTACAGGTAGCTCAGGTAGAGATACGCGGCGGCGGTCGCAGAGGCCGCGCGCGCGCGCGCGTTCGCATAACCACTTAACCACTTTCATATCCAACATTACCATGCCGCGCTAGTATTCCGCGCGGCGCTCGCCCGCTCGCTCGCGCTACTTTCACGCATGAAATAATCACGCAGTCGAGCGATCCTCGAGTTGCATAACCCGCTGCGATCCGAGCGGTAATCCTTCAAATTCGCAGCGCTCTCGCAGGCGAGAAGGACGAGGAGAGGAGGACAGGCCAGGGCCGGAGAGCGAGGGAGCGAGGGAGCGAGGGTGATACGGGGGAAAGAGGGAAAGAGGGAAACAGAGCGCCGGGAGTCAAAAAAACGCGAAAGAGCGGAGCCACGAAAGGAGGTCGAGTGAAGCGTGCGCCCTCGCAAACACACGCACACACACAGCCACACACTGGGAAGCAATGCAATCGAGATCGGCCAGCCGAAAACGCGAAATCATAAAGCTGCGCGCGAGTACGCCGACCGGGCCACGCTTCGCCGCTCGGTATTCATGCTAGGAGTCGGGCGCGCTGGTGTCGGCGCCACTGCCGCCACTACAGCGACCTCCACACGCCGCGTCGCGCCGAGTCGCGCCGAGTCGCGCTCGCCCGCCCGCGCTTGCAAAACAGGAAAACACGCTGCTCGCCCGACGCTAATGTGATTTGCAGCTGAGCGGCGCTCAAGCGCGCCGGAAAAAGCGGCCCGAAACTCCCGGCAGCCAGCCACTGAAATGTTATCGGGAGCAGGTAGACCGCACTCCAAGTAAACTCGAGTCCTCTGTCGCAAAGGACGCGCGCGCACTCGCACGAACACGTACGATGGTCAGAGAGAGCCGGCTCTCGGGGGTATTCATGCCAGTATTGTTAAGACCGAGTGCGGAACGGAAGCCGCGCAGGGCGGACGGGTTTTAGCGCGCTGCCAAATTTTCCGCCCCACTGCTCCAAGACACAGACGCCACATTGTCTCCGGAGGAAGAGCGCGCGTCGCAGGCCCACTCTGCTAGCATGTATCGAAGACCGCGGCTCTTTCTCCCTGAGATGCGCCGCTACCGCTCGACACTCGTCAGTCCAACAACACCGTTAGGTGATTATGCTCGGATTTCATATCGAACGTCAGCTCCGCTTATCAAACTGGAGCGACTATAGTCGCCGCCTACTCAATAGGCGCGCGCCGCCAAAGTCGCTGTTCCCATTGTACTCTGAAATTTATGAGACAGAGGGTATAGGAACTTATCCAACTTGTATGACTTGGTACCAAAAGTAATACAAGTCGACGAGTTGCTGACAAATATTAGAAATTGGATGAATCGGTACCAAATAATACAAGTTTGACCAGTTGGTACTAAATCATAGAAATTGGCTAAGTTGGCTAATAAATAATACAAGCTAGACAATATTTGGTACCAACTTGTCCAACTTGTATATTTTAGCAAGAGAAATAATAAAAGTTGGACGAGTTGGTACAGGAAATATTATGCCGAGAAAAATAACAGAGAAGAACTAGGACGAAAAGCGACCTTGAAACAGCCTATTGAGTTGGTTGGGATTATGGGGAGTGGACAAGGTGGCTGAGTATGTAGTATTCGGGGCACACTTGCCGCGCACATACTCAGGCTGCCACGTTTTTCGTGGACCATCGGTCGCCTCGCACCCAGGACGGTCGTAGCTCGTACTCACCAGCGGCGATATACTCGGCACGTATCCACGATGTATCGTCCGATCGTGTTTCCAGAGGAGAGGGTGAAAAGTTCCCGCTGCCACCCCAAGACCTGCATCCAACAGCCACGCGCGAGCGTTCATTCCTGCGCAGCTCTTCGCCCGGCGAGAACTCTTCTGTTCCACCAGCCCTCCGGGAATTCTCGCCGCGCTACGATTTCCAGCAGAGACTTTGATAAATAGTAACCTGCAGGTATTCAGTCATTAATGTATAAGTTCTAGAGGAGCATCGCCCGCCTCCGTACACGTCTCCCCGGAACCCTTTCCCGATGCAGGACGTCCGACATGCCCGCGCGGTTCATGCACCAGGATTCCCACGGCTAAGAGGCTCATCGATAAGGTATACTGCTGGCCGTGTCAATCGTCACGAACCGAAGAGCATCTATTAATAACGGTGCCGAGCGGCAGCGTCTTTTTTCGCGTGGCCGCTGAAGCTGACAACGATCGCTTTCGCGTATATTCGAGCCGGGATGAAAAATGGACGAGGCTGTGGCGCCGCGCGTTTCGAGGAGGCCCCCGGGAGGATTTGCTAAGGAAGATCCCGACTGTGGTGTGCGCAAATGTGTGTGTGTGTGTGTGCGCGTGCGTGTGCTGGCCGTGCAAAGTACGAACACACGAGACGGGAGTGCGAAATCTGCCGGAACCGGAAAGCGTGTCATCGTCTGCATATCAACGAATACCGCGCTGCGAAGGATGCGGGGTATACGCGCTTTAATAGCGGTGCATTTCCAAGCAGCGTTGTCGTAGGGTGCTCTCTGCTAGTATCGTTTCTTCCTTCCCTCTTCCCTCTTCTCGCCCTCTCGCTCTTCATTCGACGCTCGTACGTGCTAGTACGCCGCCGTACCTATCTTAAATATATGTATATGCACGATGTTGCACTGTTGGAGCAGGTTCGCTCCGCTCGCAAAGATAGAGAGAGGGATCCGTCGACAATCGCCTTGCTCTCCAGGCTGCAGTGCTTCTCTTTTATTTAATATCGCGGTTAGACCGATTCCGCCTCCTCCTCCGCGTCCCTCGGGGCCCGTCGATACCTGCTCCCAGCTCGTATCTCTATGCGCGCTTCTTCCATCGCAAATGACGAAACCACAAGCTTCCAACTGAAACGGACAGGCATCCACCGATGCCATTCGATAGTAGTCTCGGTATTCGTAACTGTGAACATCAGAGCTTGCCACTACTGGACCGAGTCGCTCTAACTAGCCGATGTTCCTCCGCACGCTGCGGGAACCCTCCAAATCGAAGATTGCAAGATTACCGGCAGGGATTTAAGGGCAATCCAGTCGCATCTTAGATAAGCGGTACGTCAGTGCGGCTAGTGGCCTCCTTTCAAAAGTAGCTGCTCCCAAAGTGCACTGAATACGTACGTTCTTCAGGCATGAATGGCGTAGAGCCTGGGCTCTCTTATTGTCGGTTCCCAGGACACACATTTACCTTGTGGCCACGATCGGAAAGTGCACTCTGTCCATTGTTAAGTAAATTTATATGATGCGATGATGACCGTCGCAAAGTATGTCCGTGGAAACTGCATGCTTATTGCCTATTTTCCATCGCTCGGTTCGCCGGCACTCGCTACTACCCCACCCTCCATCTGTCCACCGTTCCCCGCCTTCTCTGTATTTTCTCCCTCGACCCCCTAATATTTGCGCAGGCCGTTCTGCATTCCTCTCTTCACCTTTCTCTCTCCCTCTCCCTCTCTCTCTTTCTCTCGTCGAATGTATATACAATGTTTATGTACCCGCTCGTTGTCGATGCTTACTGACGTCCTCGCGTACAACACATTTGGCGAATTGTTGAGCTCGCGATCGACACTTTTATTCAGAGGTATCTGGTCCCTTTTTCTCCCTCTGACTGGCGAACTCCCTGGCTAACTCCATCTCCGTCTCGCGCCGGATTTCACGCATATACCCGGTATATTTGTACGGATCACCCCGGCACATTCGGATGGAAAATTCGTGTTTTTGTTTCGACGGTCGCCCTGTCCAGCCCGGCCGAGCGGACACGCAAGAGCAACGGGCACACGCGAGCGCTTGTGCCCAAAGGAATTTCACATAGGGAAAGATTTATACGCGTTTTTACGTGATGTTGCTGCAGCGTGGATCAACATACTAATCAGCATACCAAGCGTCGGTGTACACCTGCGCGCGTGCAACCGATCGTACTCTCTGCGGGGCCGATATATTATTGAGCGCCGGACACTGACATGTAATTTCAAGCGAGAAATGCCCAGTCAGATATAAAATACAGATTTCCTCTGCATCAGTATCCCTAAAATACCAACTGGTTTTGCTTATTTTTATTTCATTTTTTTACCGGGCACTAACAATATTAGTCGAAACATCGAATTTAGATTGATCAAAGAATTTGGGGGAAAAACTCTTCAGCCGCAAATACGTTGCTGTTTGATATTTTAGTAAAAGAGAGGGGGAACGTTTAGTTGCTTTCGGAGCAGGGGTGAATGATCAATCCATCGGTGGGTGAATTGACAGTGTGTGATTCTTCTTAGTCCATCGAAATAGAAGTAGCACTGTAGTCGTCTTACGGGAGATTCATTAGTCCAGGCAGCAGGCGGAGACGCTACTGATAGCGCGACGATCAGAAGTTGGGTCGAGACGCGATGTTATAGGGGTAGGGGATATGTAGACGAAACGCGATACATACGAAGCCGTCATTTCCTTCGATCAAGAGAGAGAGTGCTTTCATCGAGCCCATTCGGGAGATGGTGCGTTTGGTCGTCCCTAATGCCGGAGCAATGACCTTGCAGCATTTCGCCGTGCAAACTGCAATTCATTCGGCTTCTCTCTTCCCCCGTGCCCCTTTACCACTCGATTCGCGATCCCTCGCCCGCCGCGGTTCTCCCGTGCAATCGGCGCGCGCGTGCACGTGTACATGTAGAATCCTCGAGTCGGAGGGAGAGAGTGAGAGAGAGAGAGGGAGAGAGACATAGTACAGTGCCAGGGTCTCTTGTGCAATCTGCGATGGTTGGAGCGGCCACTCGACTGAGAACGGGCGCGGTGAGATCGGGCTTGATCGCTTTAAAGATCGAGAGATGCCTTTAAAGAGGATATGCTGGATTTACGCGACTCCTTCTTGGAATTCTGCCGACTCGCTCTTTACGTATCTCGTAATCATCGGATTCCCCATTTCTCTTCGCATCTCCTCGCCCCCCACCCCCTCCCTCTTTCTCCGTCTGTTTCGCCTCTCGCACTGCGTTCGCATTCACTCACAAGTGTGCCAATCAACCCGTGGCTATTCGTTATTTATCGAAGGCGCTCTTTAACCGTGGTGCGGAGTATTATGGGTGGCCGATAATGCGAACCCGCAGTTACCAGTTAACCTCTCGCTCGATTCTCTAATCCAGCTGCTATTTACTGATTCGAGCGCGCGGCTCTATCGCTAATTCGGCTATTTGCGAGCTTTCCTATTAATTGGACGGATCTATTATTCAGTGGCAATTTTAAGAGGAAATAGTGCTAGAGAAACTAAGCCGGCGATCGCCGGATGTGCGGAGGGTTTACGCAGCCGGGGGATGTTCTGCATCCACTCCTGGAGTGGTGGCGCGTCCGCCGTCACGAGCCGGCACTTCATTCCACCCGCAAGTGGTAATCGCGGCAGCACGCTCGCTCCCATAAGGTTATTTGTAGAATTCGCGACTTGATGAATACGAATTCCGCGAGATCACGAGCAATTTCCTCGGGAGCGGCGGCGGCGACGACGGCGACGACGGCGACGACGGTGTCGGGGGGGCGGTCGGCTGCAAAACCGAGATTGTGACTGGCGCGTGAATCATCTCGGGAGGAGCGCCCGGCTTATCGAGCACGTGCTCCGCGATGATTACATTCCAGCGGCAGCTTAGCGGTTTTTTATTCGAGAGAGAGAGAGAGAGGGAACTCGCTTGGCAGACCGCAGCCGATAGCTTGCAGTGGCAATCAGGGCCTTGCCTTCCTGGTCCTTTCGAGTGAATTTCGCGGCCACTACGAGTTCCCCAAAGTCATTAACAGCATATCGAGATATTCAAGGAAACGGCCACGTGTATAGCTTGGAAAGCGAAGAGCAATACTAGCCGCAGCAGCGAAGAACTGCGGAACGAGTTTGAGAGGAACCGAACGGAAAGTAAGAACCGAGAACGGAGAACCGAGACACTTTAAAAGTCTGTACGGCGTCCCGAACGAGATTACGGGATTTCTCTGTACCGTCATCCTTAAACCTTTAATACCCGCAGCGGTAGAATCGTGGCGAGGGCTCCCGCAATTGCCGGGGCTTAAGGCGCGCGTCACCCGAAAGAAAGCGACACCGAATTCCCCGGGCGCTTAACCCGATGCGTTAACCTTTCGGAAACCGAAGCAATTGCACTCATTGCCGGGAAGACCGCGCCGCTGCCCGGGCCACTCGGCGATGACGAAAGCCGAGGCGGGGGCGCAGAAGGAAGAACGGGAGTCGGGAGGAGAGCACTCGAGGAGAAACCGAATCTAGAATTAGAAGCCGGCGAACACGGCGAGCAGTGTACAAAAGAAGTGGAAGCTCGCCAATGAAGATGGAACGGGTGGTCCCGCGCGGGGCGGTACAGTAGGAGAAGCGGCAAGACGAATGAGTGATTCAACGTTTAATTGAAATTGTACTTTTTTGCTGGACGTCTCGCGCTGGCTCGCGCGAGCCAGCGCGCGATAGCAGAGAGGGCTCTCGCTCCATCACGTAAAACGATGGCGAACGCTCTCACTGTAGTGGGAGAGGAGGAATTGGACGAGCGCACGCGGGGGAAAGTGAAATGAAGGCAGAAGATCACATGACATTTGCCCTTTTGCCTGCTGCTCCTTGTTTCGTCGAGCCCAGCTACTCTTTCCTCGAGGTAGTCCTGAGCGTAAGCGCGTAGGTATGTATGCCTGTCACGCGGCACCCAGGGAAGGTTAACAAATACGGTCAGCACTAATTGACTTTTTAACCGCTAATTAAGCCCCCAGTGCGCCCGAGCCTGCTGCCTTTAGAGGCGTGTAGGTGGTGGAGCGAGTCTCGCGAGATTTCGTCGAGCATATACTTTTGGAAGGACGCGCGCTCGCCTTCGGTCAATCGGTCTCTAATCCCAAGCCGCACTCGCCGCACTCGCCGCGTCGCACCGCGGGTGGTTCAATCCCAAGTAAATAGCTTCCACGTGCACCTACGATTTATGTGATTTATCGCCTCGAAGCAGCCTCGATAATTAGATTGGCTCGGAGATTTCGGAGACGCGAACGGGCTTGGTTGCTCGTAGTCGCGGATTACTCGGCAACAATATTGGCCGGGAGGATTTTCTTGATGGAGCACCGCTCCAAGTGAAACTTTGTTTGTATCAGCAACTGGATCAACTCTAGGCAAATCCGAAGGCCTCCGCTCTCGTAACCCTCGCCCGAGGAATATCAAGCTATCAAATCGCTTTTGTCTAACTGCATCCGTGCGGGAAAGGAATTACACGTTATGTCAGTTTTCTATTGTAGCCGCGCGGCAGGGAAAAGCCGGCGATCCACCATCGGCAGCGGAAGCGGACAAAAATTTCATCCGCAGCGATTTATCACGTTTTGCGGCTTCCGGGTTAGGTGGACGACACTCTCGTATCCACGCGCACTCTCGTATCCATGTCATCGTCGTCCTCTTGCCCATTGCGGAAAACCAATAGTCCGTACATGGAGCGACGCACACGTGTGTTGATACACGCACATATCGAATAGCCGATATCGAGTCACTGGCTGTCCACATCCGCGATGCTTATTGGCCGGCAGGTGAGCATGCTTTCGTATGGTAGAATGGAGAATGTGGGTTAATGGGTGTGTCGATCTCGGTGCTCACCTGAAGAAGAAGCGGCGCGTTTCATACTTTCATGCGCGCGCTTGTTTTTCGGCCGGGGGGAAAAGGGTACCGGCACCGCATACCTCGCAGGTCTTACGAGAGTTGGCTTGGCAGAAGGCTGGATTGTTCAGGGCGCACAGGTGCGCTGTAATAATACACCAACGACGTGGGAGTGACCCCGTTAAGAGGTACTCCATCCACAATGCATCACGCATACACCCGCTTGCAGACTCTCTCGCGCGTGTGCACCTTGTCGCCACGGAAATACTCCCGACAAAGGGAAGTCGAGCTTAGGGTGGCAGATGATTGTACACGTGCGCAACTTTTCAGGCCCGTTTTGACTGCGTCCTTTGATGGATAGAGCCGAGTGTCTAAACATTGCCGATAGCGTTCAACGCATTCAAATCCCACGATCCCACGTTCTTGGCCTTAATAAGTTACTATGTAATGTTAATAGTCGTGGAAAAGGTAAGGAAGGCCTTCCGCTCGGTCACGCAAGAAGTGATGCATGCATATTTTACTCCTCTATGACGATTGTAGCGCGCTTTTTACACTACGCGATCTGTGTGACCCGCTTTAGCCTTCAAGTACATACGTTTTTCTCTCAGCTCGTCGCTCGTAGATTGGAGTTCTTTTTTCTATTTCCAGAGGTTATTCCTTCCATGGCTTGTTTGTTCGCTATTAATAGGCGTGATTAGGGAGAAGGAGAGAGCCGCGTCAGCTAATCACCTGACATTGTACGCGATGTCGCCGGTTCGCGTAGAGTAGACTCTCGCCGTTCAACAATTCAAGGGGAGTCGTGGAACTTTAAAAGTACTTAAGCGAGCGGCCGTAATTCACGCCTTCTCCCACTTAATATTATGTAATCAGACGGCTGGTATTCATCGCTGGAAGAGTCGACGGTGTGTCAGGGAGCTCGTAAAAAATCGTTGGCCGACCCGAGTGAGTCAACCGCGCGCGGACCAGCCACTTAACATCGGGGGTCACATTAGCTGCAATCGTTGCGCCGAAAAAATAATTATACCACGCCGTTCCGCGCACGCTCAATTTTCCTTCATTCGCCGGGTCCGTCGTGCACTGCTAATTACTCGGAAGACTTGACCTCAACTTTAAATTCAACCTTAATTCCACCCTCAATTCTGCCAATTCAAATCATCCCGATTTAGTCAAAAGTGAATCTAACACGCATTACTCTCGCATTGCGTCCGCCAGATCCGCAACAACTTGCAGAGAATAAAACGAAAATAACGCGACGACTAGTCCGACTCTGTACAACATGAGGAACGGGCGGGCGAAGTGAAAGGAATTCATTTAATTGTCACCGGCGCAGTTTCGGGGCTGTTTTCGTCCTGGCGGAGATTAATGGTCGACGGTGTAATGAAAAAGTGGGGAGGGGAAAGCGAGCTCGTCCGCATATTTTCCCGCCGTAAATACAAGCCGGAATAGCCTCTTATCGGGATCGGCTTTTTTTATAAATTATGCTCGCTGGCGTCTCTATCGCCCGGTGAAATCAAGGAAAGTCTCGAAGCACCATGGGGGGTGGTGGCTGTCGCTCGCGTGGCGCCAGAGCAGCGGCGAAGGGTTGGAAATCTACTCGAAGGACAAGGGCTGAGGCTAAGTGGTGCGGCGGTATTCGCGTGCAGACTTTTTGTTATCTATCGCATAAACGAAAGGGGCCTGCGCGGATTCGGGGCTAAGTCAGATTCGCCCTCGGCCAGCTGGGAAAAAACGGAGCCGCCGAATGCGCGCACGAACCCCTAACATTTCTCGGACGTCCCTGCGTCGCCCATGATATTTCGCTACTGCTGACTTCCTCCTCAAAAGAAAGGAAAAGTCGCCAACTCGAGTGTCCACTCCGGCGGGGAAAGAACTCGCGACGCGCTCGGCAATGGCGAAAAAGAGAAGGGAGGAGGACGTCTGGGGAATACAGAATTGGCCGTAACATAAAGAAGCGGAAGGTATGTCGGCGGGAGAACGTCAGCCCTCCTGAAGGGGAACACTCTCTCGCGATAACGTGCCACGGATATAAGTACTGCGGAGAGAGTGCGAGTGTAACTCTTACCCGCGCTTGTACAGGTACGTAAGTGCACTTTGGAGACTTGGCTCCAAAAAGTGTCCACTGCAAGTACAAGTCAACCGCGGATCAGCCTCGGCGCGCCGCCCTGACGAATGAGAGCTCCTCATAAACTCGACACTGTTATCACAGCCCGCGTGGACGCGCGCGCATTGATATTTTCATTGAGAGCAGGCGGGCTCAGCCGGCAGAGAGCCGAGGAAGACGAGGGCCATCTCTATTTGAGAAAATTACTCGGTGCCTCGCGAGTGCCCTTTTCGGCGACGGCGGCGGCGGTAATCATCATCGCGCTCCCGAGATAGGATCTCCCACTAAAATTAGCGGGGGCTAATCGAGGCTAGAGCAGCCAGTCCCCGAGGGATCTTGAGGTGGAAGATAAAAAGGAGAATAGCAGTGGGGACGGGTCGCCGCGGAAGGGTAAAGCTGTGAAGGCCCGAAGTCCTCGGTGGGAAGAGTGGCACTCGAAACAGCGGGACCTCATTCCGGAGGTGGTGGCGGCGGCAGCGGCTTGCGGGGTGGCGTGCACTCAGGCCGAATTTACGTGCGAGTGTTTACGGGCGAAGATGGCGGCCGCTTGCCACCCTTAGGTGTATTAAGTGCGAGATAGTACGGGCTCACCCCTCGCACTCTACGTAGACAATGGGGGATGATACTGCGCGGCGGGCAACAATGCCTGGCAGCTCCGTGCCGGGAGAAGCTAGCGCTCGAACCCCCGCAGTCTCTAGGCTCTAGGGCTCCGAAAGAAGAAGGACGTCGCCGAGGAAGGAAGTAAGGCGCTCTCTCCCGGCAGCCACCACCTCCAACGCTCCAACCCAGCCAGGACGCGCTCTCGAGATCCTCCGGAATCACCTACGATTCACGCGGACGAGCTCTCCCGGACTTCATATCTCGCAATCACGCCAGGAGAATGCCGCCTTTCCTCACGCGTATACCTGCCGGGATCCCCCAGGCATTTATCTTAGCCGCTGGCCCTCGCTCTCTCTCTCTCTCTCCCCCTCTCTGATATATGGCAGTGCGAAATTTTCCGTCCGCCATATACCACCATTAACGACGAATCGCGCCCGCCAGCCCGATAGAATTCAATCCGTCGCTTGCTCCCAATTCCATCCAGTCTCCATTTCAATGGAAGTGACAGGCTCGACTTGAACAAAAACCAGAAGAAAACGCGCTGCGCGGCAGAGTTGAAAAGGAGCGCGTTCATGGTCGGGCAATGACGGAGGCGGCCGGCCGACGCGGCGGCGCAACGTTCGGATTGATGGAATGTAGTTTATATGCATAGCATCTTGATATAGCCACTGTCCAATAAGTCGGTGGGCCCCGCGCGTCAATGTACATCCTCCGGTCACCATAATCCATCGGATGGACTGCATAATTCATTCTCTCTCTGGCCGTCATTGGCGAGCCCCTGCGAGTACGATGACTCGTTATACGGCGGGCTCGCACATATATACACCGGGCGACGACGGCGATCGCATGATAATGACGTTCGAGTGCATAGCCGGCCCACTCAAGTTCGGCACGTAACGCTATACTGGCCGCACGCTCCCGCTATGGCCTCCCCTTTCAATAGTAATTGCAATTAACTCGTAGCCGATATGCGCTCCTTGCAATTTTCAACGTGAGCGGGCGGGCGGGATTTCAGTTTCACGGCAACTAATCAACCGAGTGCTTCCAGGCCGGTCCAAGTCGCGAGATCCGTTCTTGGCCCAGATAGAGGCAATTAAGCTTTCACGGCAAGACGGCCTCCTCTCCTTCAGCAAATGCCGCTCCCTTCGAAGACCTGCCCCCCTCCCCCAACGGCGGACCGCTAATGGCCAAGTATAACGCGAAGCATATGATTCTCGCGAGATTACCGGCTTCCTCGCGTCCACGGAAATCAGGAGCGTACGCCGAGCGAGATGCTCCTTTTTTACGGCCATCTTAATTCAATTTCCAAGGAAAATTGAACCAACGAGATGAAGTGCTTGGTTCGAATACACATGCACTACGGGCGAGCGGCCGTTTCTGGTTCGCACGCGCGGAAAAGAAGCAGAGGGATTTTCTACTCCGGGATTATACTCCAACTCCAATCGACTCGCGCACCTTGAGCGAAAGTTGACTCATTAGACACGCGCCGCTGTTGGAAAGCAGCCCGCGTAAATATCAAGATTTTTCCCCATTAAGTGGCTCGGTACCATCGGGAGTATTTCTCGGTGTTCCGCCTCCGTAGATTCCCGGGAGCCGCGGGAACAGTGGGAGCTGTAACGTCGCACACCATTAGTCAGAACCCAGGGCCCGGGCGCACAAACGCGGGCGGCGGCCCTCCTTTCCTAATGCCTGCTAATATATCATACTTTTTTTCGGCTGTCACCTGTACGTCATCCATTTCGCGAGCACGCATTGCTCCTAAGATCCGAGGAGCTCTATCCATCCTACATCACGCGCTGCTCGCCGAGCTACAACTTCTTACAACCCTTCCCGATCCCTGCCCTGGTCACCCCAAACGGCCGAAACCATCCCTCGGCTGCCGTGAAATCAAGGTCCTTTTACTTGTAAGATTTTTTCCATTTCAAGCTCCAAGCATCAGCTATCACCCAACAAGGTTGTCGACTACATCCCCCTGGGCAAGGCGGACACTATGCTCAAGTTGTCCATCGCGCCAAGAGAAAAAGAGGTTGTCGCAGTCGCACCAATCCCCTTATATCTTGCGGTAAAAAATGCCCACCGCGCGGCCGAGTGCTGGGACATACAAGTTGCTCCGGCATTCTTATTCGCACAATGAAAAATTGCGCGTGCTTCAAGGGGGCAGATAGCGTGGGCACGTTACCTACGTTCACACGTGGACGTAGCACCTTCGTCAGTTTGAGTAGTGCGAGAGGGAGAGAGTGAGCGAAAGGGGAGGGGGTGGAGGAGAAGGAGAGAAGATCACCGCAACATCCTTGGAAGAGCTGCATACTCCGGGATGCGGAATGCTCCGGTGCCTCGAGTGCGCATCTCCACCCTCTTGCGCTAGTACGGTACGTACCCAGCGGAAAAGCCAAACATTCTTTCGGCTTTATCAAGTTTGTCCCCGATGCACGGGATTCCAGAGAGCACGCAGACTCCGGGAGGTCGAGAGCAGGAGGAGGAGGAGAGCGAGAGAGAGAGAGTTGCCAGTGACCACCATGCAAGGGGAATGCAGCGTGCGGGCGGGCGGGCGGTGGCGACGGCGGGCAAAGTGTAAATTTCTGGTTATAACGAATGCGAGGTCACGAGCGAGGAAACGACGTGTCCACTATTCTCGCTCGAAATAATCGCACTCTCGCCGGTAATCTGTTTTCTCCCGCGGTCTCATCTCATTGTCTCCTCTTTTTCGTGCGTCCGCGGTTCTGCGGACGGCAGAGCCGCGTGAAATACGCTGCTTGCTGTAATTATAAGTTGGATCCGGCCCTCTCGGGAGAAGCCCTTCTGTAATTTCCACTGCGTCCAAAGTCCGAGGGGCTGTTTTGCCGTCCCGTTACGTCGCCTGGCGTAAGTAAAAGTAAATAGATTTACCCCTCCGCTCGAACGCCGTTCAGTGCCTCTGAAGTCCGAGTCCTGGTAATGTGTGCTTAAAGCGGCGGCTTCGGGGGATAGTCGCGATTTATCCGGCTATTAATGCAGCCTAAAAACCGTTAGGAGACTTGGCGCGATAAAAATTCGAGCGCGCAACTGGAGCGCTCCTGGAGAAAAAGGAGGGTGGGTGAGGGGGGGGGGGGGCTAAGGGGGGATGCATGATGCTTTGGAGGAAAGTTCGCCGGGCGACGTGCACGGTAGAGCAACATAATGTCAGGCTCACCCCGAAGAGAGAGCGGAGTTTCGCCGTTAATGCGAAAGTGCGCGCGCTGTGTTACGAAAATGTCGCCGGCTTTTTAACGAGAAAGCTCGTCCGAGCTCTCTCGACGGTGCTGGCGGTACTGGCGGTACTGGCGGTGCTAGCGCGCTCCTACGAGGACTCTATTATCCCTATTATCGGTTGGAAGTGAAATGAACTTGGCGAACTTGGGAAGCCGAGCTCTCGCGGGGCTTCGCTCGCTTTATCTCGGGAGCGAGGGAAAGGGCCGGCCGACACACTCGACTTACCGATTCCCGACGTCCTAATCTCGCCGGGATACCGGCGGCTAACGTACTTTCCCGAGCCGATAAAGACCGCATCCTCCGCGAGATAAAGAGCCTCCGCCATCCGTCAGGCCGCCGAGCCGCTTCAGCTCCAGTCTGGCCTGCGCTCGTCAGCTTGAAAAACGCCCAAGCGCGCGCGCGCGCTCGATGTAAATCCCCGAGCAGATTTCGCGCAGCCCAGGTGAGCTCCGCGCGCTTTGTGGAGGAGACCCTTCGCCACACTCGTCTCGCTCAAAGAACAGACGGACGTGGGGGATTCCTTCTTCATCGATCTTCCTCGAGAGCCTTATGAGCTCCCCAGAACTCGGGACTCGGGACTCGGGACTCGGGACTCGGGACTCGGGAGGAGATGGAAGAAAGCTGGCCAAAGCGGCTGCTTTTAAATGTCGCATGAATGTCGCCGGGAATTATTCAACGCGTCGAGATAAGCTGCCCCGAATGATCTTGCACTCTTGCTGGTATAAGTGCGTTCGCCATTAAGAACTTATACGTGTGCATAATTCTGCAAACTATTCCAGTCGGAATTGAACCCAGCCTGAAGTATGATCAACGAATAATACTCTTCGGCGAATTAAACTGACTCCTCCCATCCTCGGCAACTCGAAGGAGTGAGTCGACGTTTTTAAGATGACAAATCCACGAGGGGGTTGTGCCAGCCAACCGATTGACCCTCGAGATCAGTGGAGGATGTTAGTGACACGTTCCCCGCACGTGGTAGCGATCAGATTAATTGAGTACCGCAGTGCAGCCGGAAGGTCGTACACGCACGTGTTTAGTGAATACACGAGTCTGCGCGGCTTGGTTGTATGCGTGGCTGTAAGGGTGGCAGAGGGTTGAATGAATGGACGGCTGAAATGGAATTACTCGAAGCGGACCAACATTTTTCAAGAGATCATAAGAGCCAGTGAATCTCCGAGACAGGGGAGGGCCATGAAAGAGTGAGCTCGGGGATGAGGCCTGTCTTCTCCGGGAGCGGTGCGGTAGACCGCAGGATGTGACAGCCTCTCGAAAATGAACTTCCGCCTGCGGTCCGTAACGACAAATCTGTGTTACCTTGCTACCGGCATCAATTGAATAGCTCGCGGTGCCCAGCCGTTCAATTGATTATGTTCTAAGCCGCGGCTTAGAATATAATGGGAAATCGATATCGTCCCGAAAACATCTCCTTTCGCTGGCTGGGTATGCTCGTGCCATTCCTAGCTGAGGCCACCCGCCACGAAAATCACACGCACAGCCAGCGACAGCGGCGCGCATTGGGGTGGCTTTGGGCTTTCTAGCTGGAGGAGCAGAGTACGTCTGGAATAAGGGTAGCTAAACGATCGGAATAATCGAGAGTATCGGTGCTCCGGTGGTGTTCCACTTTCATATACTATACATCCCTCAAGGTTTACGAGCGCCGAGACAGGCATTCCTTGGCAAACTACCAATGAAAATATCCGCGCCGACGGCGCGTGCATCAGCTTCACGAGACCGTGGAATACGAATGGCTGTTTTAGGGAGAAAGAGGCTTTACTGCCTTGTAGCGTTATTTAGTAATCGGGAGTAACGTCTATTACAAAGTACAACAAGAGGCGTAATAGCGAGCGGCTAAAGGCTAAACTAAGCACATTCAACTAGTGACGAGGGTCCGAATCCGGGATTAGTTAGGGGCCACCCCTCGCAAGCGGCCTTTTTTTAGTACGAGCTCGACACTATTGCGGCTACAGTTGCAGAGACTCGCGCAACCCGTCGCTCCTTTTTCTATCAGGAAATCCCGGGGGTTGATGATACTCGTACGGCCCTCCTTCCTTCCTCGAGACACGTGCAGCCATTCCAAGCCGCGATGCTCTTCCGCCGGGAAAAAGGCCATCCCGCGGACTAGCTATTACCAGCGAAATCCTCCCTCCGCCCAGCTTGGATTTGGCTTCCCGATGCTTTTTTTCTCTTCCAGCAAACGCGGTTACCGAGCCTGTATGTATTATGACCGCATTGACAAGAACTAACCGAGTGCTCGTCCTCTTCCGAGCGGCCCGTTGGCATCGCGGTGGCTTCGACGCGGACAATGGGCTTTTGTTGACAGTATTAATTGCCTCTTTTGTCTCTGATTGTTTGGCCATGTATCCCGAATATATCGGCGAATATGAGCGAGAAGTCAGAGATTCTTGCTTGCGATTATTACATCGACATTGTGTGGCACGGTGAATGCGCTGAGTTGAGTGAGTACTCGAGCCATTACCGTCTCGCCCGCAGTGAAATCCCGAGCGGCGCGGAGGTCCAACAGGATTATCGTAATGGTCTGGTAAGGTTCAACTCGAGTCTCGGCGCTCCAGTGGCTCTTTGAATCCTGGAACAGCTTGCTCCAGGAGTTTCGAGCACGGTGCACCGCCGCCGCGCCGCGTCAGGCACGCTCTACTAACCCTAAAAGCAAAGATAAAGTCATGTGATTAGCAAGTATTTCTACGCGTATACGAGCCGGGCCGAGCCGCCCTTCGCCGTGCCTGCAAGTGAATCCAATTAGATGATTGACAATAGAAAGTAATGATTGCCGAGCTAATGGGCCTATCTTCCCTCATGAGTAATCGTTAAGTCTAATGGGAATGTCAAATGATAACGGTAGTACTAATTACCCGTAGACCTCGTTATATTCTCCAGTCATAGCTAGACCGTAATGAGCGCGAATGCTCTGGCCAAGCGCTCAAGAATTAGAACAACGGCTTGCAAGCGTGCGGTCGAGGGAGAGAGAGAAGACTGTATTTCTTTCGCGCCATAGTTTAACGGACTGGTCGTAATGACGTATAAAACTTTCATGACTAGCGAGCGGCAGCAGCTTTCCTCCTCCGCTGGACCGTGGGGAACTTTGAGCGTGCAGCGTCGAGAATCGGCGGGTAAGCTGGCGGCGGCGTCGGCGGGAGGAAGCTGGAACTTGCCATTCTTCTGATTATCGACTACGTGTGCGCGGAAAGTACAAACAGCACTTGGAGCGCCCCCCCGTTTATAGAAACAGTTGAGCAGACAAAGAGAGCCGAGGTCACCGCGCCGCCAGAGAAAGTCTGGGCTGCGGGTGGTTCGGAGGGTGGTTCGGAGGGTGGGGCTCCCCGAACGTTATTCCACGAAACAAAAGTATTTGTCCAGTCGGCCCCAGATATACTTCTTCGTCGCTCGGCTTCATTATCGCCGCGAAACACGTCCTCCCGTGCCTGATGCAATGAGATTGCTGGATGCTGGAGACAAGAGGACAGACGAAGGTGGATGAGTGAAGGTAGGAAGGGATGCTGCGCCGCCATGTCTCTTCCCGCTCCTTTCCTTTCCTTTCTCCGACGTGGAACACGGGAGAAACTGAGTGGCGCGGCGGCGGGTCAGGTCACAGTGTTCGTGCCTCTTTGTTAGCATCCGCAGTCCGCAGAAGCTTCGTCTCCACCAGCACCCCCTTCTCTGCCCGTCCGCTCGCATTCGCTAGCGCAGAGAAGCGCGACCGAACCGACGGCGGCGGGGTCAGCTCCGTCGGCTCGGACTTTCTTTCGCAGCCGGTTGCTCCCTTTATTTCTTCCTCGGCGTCGTAACCTCCTGTCTCCGGTTAACGTCGCGGCTGACGTCACGTCAAAAGGGTTTTGCCAGCCGCCGCGCCGGATGGCTACCGCACGGCGCAGTGGCGCACGGCCGGCGCGTGATGCGTCGTTTTCTCGCCGACGACGCCGACGACGTCAACCCCCACGCGAAGGAAAGCCGATGGCAGCTAAGGGGCCAACGGTGCCGCTGTCTGCAGAAAGGATGCCGCGAGACGCGAGAAGGGAAAGAGTAGAAGAGGAAAGGGATGCTATGGGGTTAGGGGTAGGGCGACCGCGGAGGGTGCTGGCCGAGGTGCTCCCTGGGATGCGGTATGGGAGCTCAGCATTACAAATGATCGCGGCGCTATGCATACCCAACCAGAGTACGAGAGCCCGGGCAACCCTCTCTCGGAGGAGCTTGAGATACATTTCTCGTCCTCCAATACATCACTGACGAACTTCCCCATCGCTTCAACCACCCCCTCGCCGCGCCCTGCGCCTCCCTGTCAGAGCATGGCCGCGACAAGTGTCATTATTGGAAAATATGTTTTTCTCCTGACGAGCGAGCGAACGCGCACGATTGCCGGTATTCCTGCGAAATCCTCGCTCATTATCGTGCCTGATACGACAAGAATGTTTTCCAAGAGGTCTCCCTTGAGCGCTGCCAGACGGTACTGACGAAATTTCCAAATCAGAGCCTGCGGGCGGTCGCCGGAAATGAGGCGGGCGGCGAACGTTTGTGTCCCCTGCCCCGAGAATTTCGTACGCTCCAGCGAAATGTTTACTCGCCGAGTATAAAAAGCTAGAATATGAAGACGCCTCCGTGAAAGCTCGTATTTTCCATTGGTAGGAATGCGCTACCGGGATGTGGGTCTCGAACTTCACTACACCTCCGCCTCTTGAGAGATTAAATGCGTGCGAGTGATTTATGAATGGATATGGCGGCGGCAGCGGTGGCAGCGGCGGCACGCTCGACTCCCGGGGGCCGACGGGAGTCCTGCTAAATAAATCGTAACATCGGGCGTAAAGTGGGCACGATAATTCCTGATCAAAGGCTCCTTGAAGATTTGTCGATTCAAAGCCTATTTCGCGGAACGCCAGGATAAATGGGAACGGTTTGCCTGGCGTGCGAGCGCGAGCGCGCCGCCTCGCCTCTCTCTCCCGCAATCCCTCGAACCTGTTGATACACTGCCGGAGTGCTATGTGCGGAAATCAAATCCGTATAGAAACCAGTGCCGCGATTATCCGACCACACAATAGATGACACGCAAGGAAAGAATTGCTGGAATTTGCGAGATTTTTAATTCTTAGAAACTTGGACCGATGTTCTTCTCTATCCAACCTAACATTCCGGAAGGATGAGGTTGCGATGAGGCGAGGGTACCAATTACCGACTAGTGGAAAGTTTAGCTTGGTAAAGGCCTGGCACCTAGCTAAGTGCCACAGATATATGTAAGAGTACGGGGAGGTCGGCTCGAACGTACGAGGCACTCCGTTTCATCCAAATTATTAAGAAGCCCTAAGCCACTCTTAGCCACCTAAGGCCTGGCATACTCGAGAGAGGACCTAAGGCAGGCATTGCTCCATGTATTGCCCGTTACATTAGTAGAGATGAACGCCACTTCCATTTAAGCGATAGGCCTCCTTAAATCTTCCTCCATAGACTCCAGGACCCCGAGTTTCCGCGAACGTCTCACCATCTTCGGCACCTTTGTCCGCCAATGACATAGTCCGAACCACCACATCCAGGCTCACCCTTCTCTCCCAGTTGCTGAGCAAGAAACACTGCCGGTGGAAAGGAAACGGTTCACTGATGCGCGGTGCTCTCGAACTTATCCAAGGAATCAGTAATGAAAGCTGCCGGCCGCCGCGCCGGTTAAGTTAGAACGGGGGCAAAGTTGTAGTTTAAAATCGTAATGGTGGCTGATGCCGAGCGGTTGTGACAAGGGCTGCGTAACAAATCGCCCGGCAACCAAGCCGGTTTTAGCCGGTTTTAGCCGGTTTTCGCACTAATTTCTCTCGTGTTGGAAAATCCTAATTAATGGCCTCGAATTACGCGGCCGGGGTTTGCTTGAGGCGGCTGGGAAGGGTGGGGCCTTAAAGTGGGCCAGATTGCCGCGGAGGGTAGGATCACCGGCGGTAGGAAGAGGGATGTTCTGCGCTCCTCGCATCCCCGAAGGAGCAGCCGTAGGAGAGGGCGGATTCCTAGACAGGAGGACGCGCGGGGGTGTGTACCGACTAATCGGGTAATTTTTCCGGCATCAGTCGGTGAATATCAACGCTGGCGTTGAGCCCCCGTGGCGTTAAGAACGACAAACGATCGCCGATCCATCTGGCTCAACGCTGCTTCCTACCGTTCAACCCCTCGCCCCTCTCTCCTCTCTCACTCTCCCTCGCTCAATCTCTCCTGCTTGCACCCCCTTTCCCAAGGGGCTCCAATCCCTTCTGGCTGCCCTGTCGAAACATACCACCCCCTACCCCCCCGTGGATGTTTTTCAACTTGAAACTCGCACGTATTCTCGACAGCGGGACCTAGACTCGCAGAGCAAGGGGCATCCGGCATATCCGAGACAGTACTGCGCCGGATGGTTCACTCGTCGTAACAACCCTCGTGCTGATCCTTCTTGAAGCGTGTCGGGATAATTGCAATCCGGGCACGAGCACGCGTGCTTTAACCTGCTGAAAGGGCTATTGTTGTGGCCCCCTGACACGCTAAGCAGGTAAATGTCATTGAGCGCGCTTAATCGCGCGGAACACGCAGAACGCGCGGAACGCGCTCACGCGCCTCATATCAAAACTCGCAGTGTCGCCTCGCGCGACGCGCAGACGCGCTGGTCCTATCGCTAATAGCAGCAGGCGGTTGAGTGAAAGAATTTATTAACATCGGGAGACTACTATCGGGCGGTTAATGGGATCATAAAGTGTTGGGAGCGGAGTATCGGAAAAAGAGGAAACAGTCCGGAGAGAGTCGACGGAGAATCGTGTCATAGGAGGAAAGAATAACCGGCTGTAGCGTGCGGTTAGCCGGAAGCGGAAAAGGTCAAATCGCGTCAGTGGGCAAGCTCGGTTGGTTGGGAAAGAACCGCGATAATTGGAACAAAGAGACTAGCCTCCAAGAGCCAGAACGAATTCCCATCCTCCGGAGTTACCTCGTGCCTCCCCCGCTCTTCTTTTCGCCCTTACCCCCTTGCCCCCTTGCCCGTCGCTCGCCTCCATCACGGGCTGCCTGCCCGCCTCCCGTCGACCCGCTTCTCACCGCGCTCCCGGCAATAAAGTTTAACTCTTTCGAACTCTGTTAGCTGTACACTCTTTCCGTTGCAACAGGAAAAATTCCCTTTATCTTCCTCAGCATTTTTTCTAGCCGCCCGCCTCGCCCGCCCTTCGCTCTTCCACCCTTTTCTCTCTTTGCCCTGGCCGCTCTTCCACGTCGCGTTCTACTTTTATCTTCGCGCTGCCGCCGCCACTGCAGAACGCTCGGCTCTCCCAAGACTTGAAAAGCCGGACCACTAGATTTTTGAGGGAGCATTACCGTCCTACCACCGCACCGGCATCCTAAGAAGCGCGCCCTGCTTCGTCCTGCGCACTGCCAAATGCAATTGGCACTCGAAGCTTCATTTGGGAAATCGAGTTCATCGCGCGGAACAGACCTCGCGTGGAATTCCTGCTGATCCCGTGGAAAGCCTGTCCGTGAGGATATTTCATAATGCGAAGCGCGGCTTTGACTGGTTGCGGGTGTTAGTAGGTTGGGCCTCATTTCGCCCCGCGCGGCGGAATAATGCTTGATCACTTTCCTCGTGTTGCTGTAAATCGACGATTCATCTTGCAGCCGCGTCACTCGATCACTCAACTGATGCCTCCCCATCGATGTGTGTACTAGTAAATAAAAGTCATCCCGTTACGAATACTTAACGCAGTGGCCATTGTGTTTCCTAATATCCATACGTATACCGATCTATCCCTCGTTAGGTTGCAGCGGATATCTGCCCTCTCCTCCCTTATTCACATCAAGCACGGCTTCCTTCCCTCGGAGTGAGGCCGATCATAGGGAATTCAACGGACGCGGAATCGTCGTCATCATTCATTCAGTATCCGGCAAGGAGCTTCCGACTATTTACCGAAGCGGCGGACAGCGGCGCGTCGTCCTGCTTGCGAGCAGTTTCGCAAAGATGTTTACACCGACTTAATTAATTACACGCCGTCTAAATACACATCTCGAACCTGCCCGCAGCCACTTGAGCAAGTTTCGATCGTCCGGATGCTCCGCGCGGCGTGCGGGGCGGGGCGGGTGCGGAGGGGGCGGGGGGTAAGTAGGTAAAGGAAAATACTGAGGCGAGAGAGAGAGGCAAATGGATCGGCAGTCTGGCGATCGGCGGGTGCTCGCGTGCTGTTAACCGAGCACGGGGCGGCGGCGCAGCCAGCGACGTGTTGTTTCAACGCAGCTCTCCTCGCTCGGCGTCGGCCGCGGAGAGAATTCTCCGAAGATGGGGAAACACAGAGTGTGGAAAGGCGGGAGGAAAATAAGACGGAAGCAATATTGCTCCGTGTGGCTGGAAACTCGTTTTGTCCATTAAAGCGCGGTTTCTTGCCGGCTTGTTTTTTACCCCTGAAGGTATCAACGGAGAGCGAAGTTGCCGCTTCGCCGAGAGCCCTGCCTCCTGGCTGCCTCTCTCCCGTGCCAGCCGTCTCCGTCTCCGCCTCCACCGCACAGTGCAGTGCAGTTGGATCCTCGAAATATACATGAGAGAAATACAGAGAGAGAGAGAGAGAGAGGGAGTACATAGAGCGTTGCGGGTCCCGATACAGCCCTGGGATACTCATAGTGACTCACCCTTGCAAGTCACCCCCAATAAGGGCCTAAGTGAAATTTCGTGCCGCGCATTCTCTCTCTCTCCCTCTCTTCCTTTCCCTACTCTTCCTCATCCTCTCCGGCTGGCTTTTTTCGACGTCTGCCATTCCCGCTCTCTCCGTCGTTTTCCCTCTATCTTTTAGTCTCTGCCTACCGCTCTTCTTTACGAGCAGCTGAGATAAAGGATTCTCGTTCGTCCCACGGGATACCTTATCCGAGGGAGCTCCCTGCAAATTTCCGCAGGCTTCTTCCATCGCAGGGCAAAAAGGGACTTTGGCACAACCTTGTGCATTAAGCCGCGCCAGAGTCTCTCGCAGCGGGGTGGGGGGTGAGTCAATAATTACGGCTTTCCAAGCAGTGCACAGTGAACGGCACTCTCTTCTGTCCGGAGCTGTCGCCGGGAATGAAATTGTGATGGGATATATCGGGAGAAAAGATGGCTTTCGTGGGCCCGGTCTCGTGCTGGAGGGAAGCGGTCGCGGGAAAATCCGATGCAGTCGCTGTTTGCGGGGCTAAGCGCATCGCGCATTATCGGCAAATGAGTTTCCGAGAAAGATATATAGGCCCATCGTCGCCGGCGCGGCGTGGCCGATGTGTTCGGCTTTCACCTAGCGTATTTACGGGATAACGCGAATGCAAAGGTTCGCCTTCGCCCGCTCTCCGAGGGAAATGATAGGGAGGGCCGGTCGTACCACGGCCCGAGGAGAAACGACGCGCTAAAGGAGCGTAATGGAAGTAACGAATAGAGTAGTAGCTCCGGCTACCTTATTCCTGGATAAATGTACGTGACACGGAAACGGAAAAACGGTACAAGGAGTGCGGCCGAGCCGGAGAGAGAGAGAGAGGGTGCGCGTGTGTGTGTAAGGTATCCTCTCTCGCGAAATTTGTATGCAAGTACGGAAGTACCCTCGGGAAAAATCAATAGAGGCCCCCGAGGGTAACCTGGCGAGGAGTCGGCGACGGCGGAAAACTCGAAATTTTTTCGGCCCCCGCGCTCTAGTCTTGCTCAATATGGCGAACGTCGTGTTTCGCGATTCCGCGAGGCTACTGTTTCCTGTTTGCTCTCCGTTTAAATAGAGATAAGTGCACAAAGCCTGGGAACGGAGGCGAAAGGAGGAGCAGGGGCGAGCGGCGGCACGTACTGAAACTTTCATCGGGGAGCGTTCGATTGTGTATGCAGCGCGTGTTTTTCATTTTCCGCTTTGAAGTTGCCCTCTGTGCACGTTCGAGCAACATTCTTCCGAGAGCCCAGAGCCGAGAGCCGCGAGCGCCCTCTCGAGACTTTTTGTATTCTCGATTCGCGGGACACGAAATCGTAGAGACAGACTCTGTCCTTCTCGGGCGCCCTCTCTGCTTAAGGTCGTCGGGGGCGGCGAGGGTGGCGAGGATAAGCCATCCAGGGCGCGCGGTAGCGATTTCCAATTCAGATTGACAAAACGGTGGGAGGCCATCCGCGAAACAAATTGACACATTTGATCCTGATAGGGGCCGGGCGAGCAGGAGTCTGGAAGGGTAGAGAAGAATTGGCCATCAATCAAAGCTTACACACGACTTTTTCCACGAGTTGTTTACTTTCCCCTTAGACTTAACCTTCGCTCGCCGGGACGGCCAACCCCCTCGGAGATCCGTGGGTGGTGGTAGTGCGTGGCTGTATGGGTATGTGTATGTCGCGCCGCCGCCACCGCCGCCACCGCCGAAAAACCGGGAGCACGTCCCGTGTGACGAAAGAAGAAGGCTCTCGCGGTAGATGAAAGGTGCACACACGTCCAGGCACGTGTGCCAATGGACACGTGTGTGTAACCGCGTGCCGGGACTCGGCTAAAGGGGATAAGGCTCGCCTTGAGAAATGTCCGTGATATATTACAGCAACTCCATATTTTCGTATCAACCTAAATAAGAGCCGGGAGTTTCGCCCCTCGTGGGAAGCGAGGGATTGTCGGCGATTCCAAGACACAATAACCCGAGGTTACTGCGTTACGGACTGCGCATCGAGCACTTATCTCTCTTCCGTCGCGGAGCTCCGTTTCGCCGAAATCGCCGCTCTACTGGGAAGGCCAAGCCACTCTTAACTATGGGACTCAAAAGTCATTTCTATCCTCGCAAATATTTTCACTCTGCGGCCCGTTTTCGTGCCAATAGAGCCGATAGTTTCACTTTTATGTTTCCGTCAGTTTTCGAGCCATAATTGACTGCTCGAGATAAGTTTCTTCGTGGAGGCACGTGTTGGAGCAATAAGGGAGAGAGAGCGAGAGGGAGAGAGAGCGAGCGGGCGAGCACTCGGGCAGATAGGACGGTTTTGCGGTCGCCGTCGACCGACTCGCTTCCTTGGGATTTAATGGACCACCGCCAGTACCAAAGTCACGAGGGCAGGAAGTGCGTCCCCGAGAAGAGTGACATGAAATCGCGGTTAACCAGTCGATTCTGCAGCTACAGCAGCCTCGCTGAGTGCCGCCCCTCCCCAATTCTTCCATAGATCCCCCATTAAATTCACTTTGAATCTGCAAGCATATTCTGTCCTTCCATTCAGAGTTATATCCGGCCGACCTGTCCGTTGAGTGGAACGGCTGTCACGAGTCAGGTGATTAGGAATATAGTCTATTTACTCGATATTAATCATCCACGCTCGACACAACCGCTCCCTCCCGTCTAAGTGCACGCGCGCGGCTTTGCAGGCCAAGAAATTCGGCGCGCCGCTATTTACCGAGCGCCCGGTGGATCGGAGCCATCCATCATCCGATGGAATGCGAATTGCCGCTTCTCTTCATTTCGATCGTCTGCCCCCCAGCCCATATTTACACGTCTGTTCGAAGACCACCCGAGCCACCCGAGCCACTTGGAGTACGTCTGTTGCGTCTTGAAAGAGCGGGCTCACTTCAATCGACGGGCTTCTCAAAGTTACGCTACCAAATTCGGCTGGTACATGACCGCGATTGCGTCCGTCTCCTTTCGAAGATCGGTATCCTCCCCGGCGGCATATTACGCCTCTTAGGAGCGCATCCCACGATTATAATAGGAACGAGAGGAGTCCGCGAGACTGATCCCTTGGACCGACACTACGACTATCCTCTGAATTGAATGTTGATCGGCGCCGAGGATATTTAATTTGGGAAAGCGGGCGAGTGGCATCGGGAAATCCGATTAGTAAGCAGGACGTGTAGCGCCGAGAAAGTATTTGGCGAGTAATTTCGGGCGACGCAAATAAAAGAGGGGGCAGAGACAGGCAGGCACCCCTTTCGCATTCCGAGTGCGGCGGCCGGTGGCTCACTACTCATTGCAGTTTATAAGGTTCGTTTACCCTCGCGCCGTCCCATTACGAGATTAAAGAGTCTGTCGCTCGAATTGGCCGCTCTCGGCGCACCGCTAAGTAAGTCGAGTTGAACGCGTCCTATTGACAGAGCGTTCCGCGCTATTTGGCCAACTCCGGGAAAAATCGTTAGCGCTGCTGCGCCGAGAGCGTCCTCGTGCCATAAATTCCAGCCGGCTCAAGGATGCCGATACACTAAGGCACTAAGCAAGCGAGTGTGCTGCCGGGCCGGTGCAGCAGGATGGAGAAGCGTGGCCGCGACGCGCGCGACGACGCCACGTTACACAGAGCGAGGCTCGTTCGAGGAATAATAGTTGACACGAATAGTCGGGACGTGCATATTGCTTGGTTCGCCGTTCGCATGATTATGCAACCGGTGTTACGTCAGCCCGTACGGTACGGCGCCGAGCGGCGCGGCGTACGCTCCTTCTTACCAGCGGCACGATTCCGCCTCGTGGAGAATCAGCAGAAAACATAAGCACTCCTTCTGCGAGAGGTACATACCTCCAGCCAGCCAGCCAGCCAGGGAAAGGGTCTCCTCTCTAGTTCACCTTGGCTGGCTCTCGGTATTCGGAAAATCGGGATTGCAAGGCACGAAACAACGATGCCGATTACATCGGAGGGGGAAACAGCCCGAGGAACTGTCCGACACGGCTGCGAATCCTGATAGGAATTCAATGACTTATTCCCTGGATTGCTCGTATGAGTCAGAGCCGCGTAGCCCCGAGTGCTGGCTGCTGCGTGTGGCTTCAAGCGGCTCCACCGTCGGTAACACCACGTAATCCTTATCGAGGTGATAAAGCCTGATTTAATATACACATCGGGCCCGCCTGTAATGGCCTGCCTCCTAAGGCCTACAATCATCGGGTTCGGCGATGGCAAAACGAGTCGAGCCGTCCAGATTATTACTCTTCCGTCCATGTATGTAGCTGGAAACATACCTGCGCGCGTCTGCGCGCCGCGATGCATGCTGAAATCGACAATTGGTGTTCCGTGAATCACGAAATCTATTACTCCGAAGATCACGTTCATACATAATGTTGGCTGGATTAAGTAAATAATGTAGAGATTTGCCGTTTAGTGAAATATGTCAGTGAGAGTCTATGGTTTGCGGAATTTGGGGACCTCTTCGATATCGGGCTCTATGTGGACCAGGACTCAATTAGTTCGATTTAGAGCGGCCCTGAGGGAGAGTGGGATGAAAACTCTCCTTGTATGATAGAGCGACGGAGGGAGAGAGCGAGAGAGGAGCGGGGGCCTTGTGGACATTGTAGGATATTGCACCCTGGCAGCGCGGTAGACGCCAAAAGAGGGTTAACGATCGGGTCGTCGTACTTCTCTATGGCTTTACAACTAGCGGGGAGGCCGTTGCTCGAAAATACTCGTAATCGGGAATCGGCGCACATATACGGGCTCTAACAAAGGGATCCTGAGGGAAAGGATGAGTCGGCCGCGCGCCGAACCGAGGGAGATACCATCTGAAAAATGGCACCGGTCAAACCTCTAGATCTTACGGATATACGCGTTTCCCTTGTTGCGTCGAAAGAGCCATCGGGAAATATGCAAGACGATAGATATACCTATACATACCCTATGTATTGCTATGTATAGGAATTCCGTGGCGTTCTGAATTCCAATTCGGGCGCATTGTAGCTCGTGGGGATTGGATAGCGGTCAAGTGGATTAATGGGAAAACAGAGGAATGCTCAGTTGTTCGCAAGGGGGTGCGTGGACCGCAGTACATACCATTTTCCAGGCTAACAAACGTGCTGTCGGTTCGCCCCAAAGCTAACGGCGAAAATCAACGATCCCTCGTATCCGAGTGTCTGCAAGAAAGCTTTCGAGAGTTGGGCTTGGATCCAACAACAACCGCCATATATTTATGGCTGCCGGGCATCTTAAGTTAATGTAGCGCCGGCGGCGAATGTATCCGGAAGGCGTAGTCCAAGTCGAAGTCGAGGGGTTACCGGAGGTCAGGTTTGGACATAATATTGCAGATTCATCAAGCGCAGCCTGCTAAAGGTCTGCCCCTCCGGTCAATTATCCCTCAAGATCGATCGGCGCCCGGTGCAGTTGCTGCGGACGTTCTTAAAAGAAATCGCCGAGTCCCCGTGGATCGAAGGCCGATCGTACATCTCGCTGCAACCGAATTTACTATTTCGGCAAGAAATCTCCTCGAATTGGTATGCGTGTCGAGAAAGAAGCCGGGCCAAATTGGAGAGGAGAGTTTAGAGTGCAGTGGTACGATAGCGCGGCGAGCGCGTCGCGACAACTCGTCGAGCGGAAGCGAAGTGCTCCTGATAAGGCCGATTCGTTCTTCTAATTCCATTTGCCATAAACTCACTGCTAACATATCTAATCTGACATTCGCCGAGTACTAAACGGCCAGAACGGCGCTTTAACGAACGCGCAGAATCCATGAATCATGTTCGAGCGCCGCGTCGCGTCGCGCCGCCGTCGACGTAGCGCGTCGTAGCGAGTCCTACTAGATCTCCTTGCTCGTCGCCTTCCCCCCCGCACATTTGCGGCGACGAAAGCCTCGCCAAGCACACACAGGCTGACTCACGAGCGATTATTCATTTTCAAATAATTCCATCGCGCACTCGCTTTGCCTTCTTAATACATCGCCAAACTTGAGTAACGCTCGCCGGAACAAACAGACTAAGAGCTCTCATTGCAAATGGAAACTTCTATTGACGAGCGAGAGGTTCGAGCCTCGCCGAGTTTTATATCAGCGCGCACATACACACACACGTGCGCGCGGTGTACTCGGCTCCGGAGCAAGATTGCCCGGCGAGGAGGCCGCTCAATTAAAGTACACAATGAATTTCGAGACTTCCGTACGGGCGTCGTGGACTCGGCCGAAACGAGCTGTAATTGACCTTTACTCCATTGCTACTCGTAAGGAAAGCGATCATTATCTCTGCGGTCGAGAGTGTATGCGAGAGAGCGAGAGAGCGAGAGAAAAAAGTACAGGAGCGAATTGAAAGGAGCTACTAATTGCCGCTACCAAGGAGACAGATATCTTCCCTCGGTTCCGACTTCTTCACTATTGTTGTCCAGAGAGCATCTCGGCCATGCTCGACACTTTTGCAAGATGAACGTAACGGATTTCTGAAAAATGCATCATTTTCTAATGCGAGGGCGTTTGGCGGATGGCTCTCTTTGCTCGACGGCTGGGAGAACGCCGTGCCGTGCCGCGCCGGGAAGCCTAGCGGAGGAGGAAGGAGTCGGAGTGCGAAGAGTGTCGGGAAGGAGTGAAGGGATAGAGGAGGATAGCTGTGGAGAGGGGCTATGGTAGGGCGGGGGCGGGCGAGCGGCGTCGCGACGCCGTTGACCAGTGCTGCCACGACGGAGGTCGGCGTCCGAACTACG
The DNA here is from genome assembly GCA_963675795.1 of Crossocerus cetratus. NCBI lineage: Eukaryota > Metazoa > Arthropoda > Insecta > Hymenoptera > Crabronidae > Crossocerus > Crossocerus cetratus. The sequence continues at coordinate 21,916,763 of OY776662.1, read as the reverse complement.
ATGGAAAGGAGCGCGAACTCGGCGGCGCTCGGCCGAGTTCGGGCTGGCTCGCACACATTTACGGCAAGGGAACGTCAGTCACTCTTCGGCGCTCGCGCGGAAGAGACTGTACGCATTTGTGCTCGGGGATCTCTCGTCGCTCCCTGCGAAGTGTGTTTAACCGTAGCAAAGCATCCGGTGTGTTCCTCCGTGGTCCATCATCTCTCGTCGGGCTCATTGACCAGCGTTGTTGTGCATTTCCCGAGGAGCAGAGCGAGCGCGTGCGGCACGCCGGGCGCCCGAGTTTCGCACGGGAAGCAACCAGAGGAGAGTGGCAGCCCGCCCGCCCGATCTCCACAAGATTAAAGTGTGTACACCGCGCGCACCGCCGAGAAGCCGGTAGTTGCTCGCGGCGCTCTCGCCACCGCCACCGCCGCGTGTGTCTTTTACCGGAGTCGAGGCAACAAGGATAGAAGATAGAGAGGCGCTCACTCACTCTGTCTCTACTCTGACCACTGCACATTACTCTGATTGGGCCAATCGGCGAGCGAAGACGGATAGAAGAAGACAGACGATACTACCGGCAACGTACTACCGGCACGGCATTCCAAGTGCAGCAGCAGCAGCAGCAGCCGGCCGACCAGTTGCAGAGCGGCAGAGCGGCAGCGCACAGGCCGAACCCAACAGAGGGAATAGCCTGGGCGAAACGGAAAACGGAGAGAGAGGGCCTGGGAGGCGAGAGTGAGGCCGAGAGAAAGAGAAAGGGAGAGAGGAGTGTAATCAGGAAAAGCAGAACGTGACGGGAGTGAATCGTGGATAGTGTGTTTGACGTTTCACCTGATCCGTCAGTTCCAACTTGCAGCGCGCGCGCGCGCACGCTCCAGTCCTTTCTACCGGCACATATGATGGATACTGTCGCGTGTCTTTTGTATTCCCGACGCTATCGAGAGCAGACAGAGCGTCTCGCGGCGGCGCGCCAGTGAGAGCGGTGCATCATCACCGGAAGCGCATCTGCCCGAGCTAGAGCGCGGCGAGTGAGGAAGAAAGTTGGAATAAAGTGGCGGTCGCCAATAGCGGATCGCGCGCTGGCTGAGTGTCCGCGCGTATAACCTAGTCGGCCGAGGACGATTCTCCTCCGCGAGCCGAGTGGAATCGCGCGCGGCCAGTTGACCAGGGCAGGCGGAGGCCACCGGCTTGAGCCGGCGAGATCGAACTGCAAGCCAAATCGACGGCATCTCGTCTCTTCGATGAGAGGCACGTGCGTGCCCTCAAGCAGCCGGCCGCGTTTCCGTGGATGCGTCACTTCGTGCACGCGCACCAGCCTCCCGTGGTAATCGTGGTGATCGCACAGTGAACCTACGCAATTTGCGATCGGCAGCGCGCGCGCGACCCACGCAGCCCCGGAAGTACACCGGCACGGGGAGAGTTCTGTTGTTTGTTGTTGTTGGTTCTCGTTGGTGGTAGTTGCGCTTTTGTGTGACAAGAGGAAGAAGTAGAGTCGAGCGAGGAGGCCGGCGAGGAGGATCGCCACCGCCGTAACCATGGATATCCTGCCGAGTGGCAACATATTTAGGGAGTTGCAGGACATACACGACACCGGATACTTTTCGGCTCAGCCCTCGCTCGAGGATCACTGGCAACAGGTAATGCACGCACCTCTTCTCTTCTCCACTAGCTAAACTAGCCGACTAGAACCCTCGAGGCTCACTTGCATCCAAATTAAGCTACATCCAATCGACCCGGAACCCCAATGAGACTCGCTCGAACCTCCTAATCGCAGTTTACTCCAATCAGAGTATGTATCACGATCGCGAGCCAAGCGCCGCCGCCGCCGCCGCCGCCGCCGGCGCATTCAATCGGCCGGTGCTCGTCTCTTGTGCATCGAGTTCAATGACAGCGGCGCGCCTGTAAACACTCGTACGCGCGCAGTATCGGCGCGCGCGCGCGCGCGCTTACGTAATCTCGCCGCCGAGACGAGAAAGGGGTCTCTCTCAGAGCTCTTGCGAAAAGTAATCGCGACTGGTAGAGTAAGAGTTGGCCTCGGCCGGAATGGAGGGGGCGAGCGAGCACCGGTGGACCTTGAGAGAATAATCTCGCGGGCCGCGCGCGCGCGAGAGAGAGAGAGAGACGGTTTTCGCGGGCGCGTAAGTGGGTCGCGAGGGATTTTTCGGGGATGCTGGCCTTTACATCGATTACCGATATGCAACCGGGCGTCGTAAGAGAAGGTAGGGTAGGGAGCGAGGGTCGCGGCACCGTCGGCTCCGGCGGCCGGGTGAGAGGTGGATGAGGCTTCGAGGGAGAGATGGGTGGGCGACCTTGAACCGCGGCATTAGATGGGCGTGTGTACGTTCAGTGACGCGGGCTCGGGGCTCGGCCGCCTACTATAGACGGCGGCGCGCGTCCTGTTTGTTTACGAGTGTGCAATGACCTTCCTCCACCGGTCGCCGGGGCCGGGAGGGACGTGTACTTGTGCCCCATTCAATATCTCAGAGACCGTACTACTACGACAGTTTCCTCGCTTCGTTAAAGTAACGCGGCGCTCCGCTGACGTCATTACTATCGTGGCACCCGTACCAGCTTACCGCTATCATCTCCCCCCATCCCTCCCCCCTCGCGGCCCCTCGCGGCCGCAGCTACCTCTCGTGTTTTCACATTTTACTACAATGAACGTAAGGTTCCCGCCGCTCGCCGTCCCCCGGTCCCCCTCGCCATCACTCGCCTCTTGCCCTCACGGCGGGACGCGGGGCTCGCAGAAATCGGCCGCACTTCCGTAATCAGCGCGCTGTTATTCGCCAAGTGTTTACATGTTGCTTGGCCGGCGCATAGGCGCTTAATGAATCGCGTTGCAGCGCCGAGGTACTGAAATGCCAAAATGTTAACGAGCTGGAAGGAAATGCCCGATAATTCAGCCGTGTTTACGGAGCGGCGGTCGCCCCGATACCAAGAGAGACAGCCAACCAACCTGTTCACGGACGCGCGCGCGCGCGGGGCCGTGTGTATGTATGTGTTTCACATTACCGTTATATTTGGTATTAACTCATTTAATTAGATTGGCCGGCTTTACCGCTACATTGTTGGCTGGCGCGTTTTTCCGCCGCACGCGCGCCCCTTAATTAGCATAGAACGCGAACGCGGATTTTGCCGGGATCGTGTACGGCTTCGTAGGGAAAATTTATCGGGGGAGGCGCGCGGGCGGGCTAGCACGCTCGGACATTTGACCCGTGCAACATCGTGCTCTTTGGCGAAAGAGAGCGGCGAGCGGGTTTAGTTTGGCGCGCTGCCTAATTGACCGTCTCGAAGAGAGCTTCCCCGACGGGAAAACGCGCCGGCGTCCTCCGCTCACTTTCCCGCCGAACCCCCGGCTTTCCCCGCTAATTACCCGTGCGATTGGCTGTTTTTATTATTGGAGAGAAAGACGGGGGGCTGGCGCGGCGTCCAGACATTTCGGAGCCGCGTCTTCGTTTTTCCTGTTGCCGGTACACCGGTTTCCCCCGGGCCTCTCTCTGTGTTATTCCACCAATTATAGCCCGTACTTTCGTTCCCCCGTCGAAGCCGACGCGAAGCCGACGCGAAGCCGCGCGGCCGCGTCGCTCGGGAATGCGAGATCACCTTGTCGATTTATTTTATCGCCCGGAGGAAGTTTTTGGTAATCTCTGGCTGTTATCGGATACTGTGCCGGAGTGACGCAATGCTAATTCGATGAATAAGATGACGAGGCGTGGCGCGGGGGAATGTTATCGCTTGTCACTGATTTAAAAGTCCTCGATGGTAGTTGTGCGTTGGTCTTTACATCGCTGCCAGATAGACAGATGGCTCGGCATCGACAACGACGCGAATGCTCCGTGACTGATAATACGATTTGACAGGTGCCCCCCGCCCCCTCTCTCTCTCTTTCTCTTTCCACTGTGCAGCCGTGTACTCTCGTAGTCTCTGAACTTTACACGACCTCGCTCGTCCAACTGTTTCGATATCAATTATCTGGGATCGCGTCGAAACGCGCGAGACACTGTCAAAATCGTTGTAATCGTCGGTGCGATCCTTCCCTGGGCGCGTACGGACGTATTCTAGTGCGCCTGACGATCAATAGAGAAGTGCGCCCGTCAGAACTGGGTAGCCGGAGATTTCGAGACGGCGCGGCCCGGCGTATCTCGATGAAAAATCCTCCCCGAGCGAGAAAGGATTGGCAGCTATTCTCCGTGTTATTCAGGCCGGAAGTATTGTTTTAGTTTGATTCGTTAGGGTAAGAATCGTAAGTTTGCCGAAGAAAGTTGCCCCGGCCGCGCGCCCGGTCGAGGTAGATAGACTCTCGGGCTCAAAGAGAGCCGCCGCTGCGAATCAATGCACAGAGGACCAGCGGCCTAGTGGAATGAGAAGTTCATCAGAAGTTGGCCGGCAATTTTTACGTAATTAGTTCCGATGTTTGCCGCTTTCGGGCAACTCGGCTCAATGCGCGGCGTCGTAGTCGCAGAGGAGCGTCCAAACTATTCCCTTTAGTCGAATGAGCTCCAAAGATAGGGCGAATGCGAGAGACCAGAAAGGGAAGTTCGCTTCTCGGTGAGTGTGTGTGGATGTGTGTGTGCGCGCTCGAGAGGCAAGACGCCATTCGGCTAGGCCTCGTTAAAGTCTCCTTTCGTCCAACACCTGATGCAATTATCTCTGAAAGGAACAGCCCACGCGTTCGGGCGCGACATTGCGCAACAATTGTTCGATAAGTGGGATATAAATGTGGCATTGTACAAGCAGCGAATTGCAAATTCCGCCAACTCATTTTATTACCTGGAGATAGATGCGCGCGTATATGTACATAAGTAGTAGATAGCTATTGCATGGTAGGTGGGAGGGAGAACGGGTTCAAACCAAAATTCGACGCGCCAATGTGATAAATGAAATATACTGGTGTAAGGAAGCGGCCCTGGACAGCTGCTCCGAAAATATAGAAAATGCTCGAAGACACGCGCTCCGCGCCTCGCGCCCCGCGCCGATCGCCCAGCGGCGACATGCATAGTAACCGCGGAGTTGATAGCGGCCACGGCGGCTCGATAAACCTAGCAACCACGCGCTATAAGAACCGCTTCGCGGACACGCTCGCTCATTCCAGCTGCATTCTTCCGGGAGAGGACGAGGTAAGACCTTCGGCCGCCCGAGAGAATGGGGAGAGGACGAAGCCTAGCTTTCGGCCGCCCATCAGCACAGGAGAGTACGGGGAACGATTCCTGGACGCCCCTTGGAACGGAGAGAACGGCTAGAGAAGCCGGTCGCCTTCCAAGGAGGAGAGTACAGCGGTTCCCCGGACGCCTGAGGAATACCAGGAGAGTACGGGGACTATCGCCTGGTCGCCTCTTGGGATGGAGAGAACGGCTAGTAAAGCCGGTCGCCTCCCGAGATGGAGAGAACAGGGGGTCCTCCGGACGCCTGACCGACGCTTAGCTTCACGCGATACCCTACGATGGGGAGAGTACGGCCAGAGAGGCCGGACGCCCGATCGTAGGTGCAGAGAGAGATCGGCTAATAGAAGCCGTTTGCCCATAACCCCTTTGCTCGCGATAAATTGATATTACGTTGCTAGGTTCTCTTTTCGAGTCGCGTTGTAAACGTTTAAGATCAAATTAGCTTGTCCATTATAAGACTCCTACGAAATGTCGAATCCTTTCTGTAATCAAACCTGTATCCCATGTCTCCTAACAAATAAATCCCTTTTTCCCTTTAAGCAACCTTTGACTCCACAAAACTCCTTATCCCACGAACGAGGATACAATGCCGGCAAAACGTAAAACACCTAGAAAGACTCCCTCGGCTAATTCGGATCTTACACTGGCGCCCAACGCAGAGGCCGAGGCCCACGACTCCAACGTTAACCCCATCCCAGAACCCAATCATGAGCTCCCAGGAACCTCGACTCGGACTTCCAACTCCAATATATCTCCTCCAACACCACCACCTGTACAGCTGTCCCCCGTCCAGTTTACCCAACTGCTCGGATCGCTAAATGAAAAGTCTAGGGACCAGGGAAGCTTTTCAAAATGTACAGCGCGCTTCAACGGAAGTCACGATTATGGCAAGGTGTCCAGCTTCTCGTCGACCATCGCCATATATAAGGACATCGAGAATATCTCCGACGAGAATGCCCTGAGAGGATTACCCCTTTTATTTGAGGGACACGCTTCCATTTGGTGGAAGGGCGTCCAGAACACCGTCCGAACGTGGGCAGAGGCATTGGACCTCATCCGGACAACGTTCGCGCCGCGACGGCCGGCTTATCAAGTATACGTCGAACTGTTCAAAACAAATCAGCAAGAGGGAACTCCAACGGATTTGTTCGTGAGCGGGAAGAGAGCTCTTTTAGCGGAACTCCCAACACCGCACGAAGAACATGTCCAATTGGACATGATTTACGGGTTATTACGCCTTCCCCTTCGAACGAAGATTCCCCGGGACTCCATCCCTAACTTCCCGGAGCTGATTAGACGAGCGCGTGAACAGGAAGCCCTGGAACAGGAGAAGTCTCGTCAATTTAAGACCCCGCCGACAGATCAACCGTCCGATCGAACGAAATTTCGGACTCCGTACCCACCGCGGAATAACAATCGCTGCAACATTTGCAGACGTCTCGGACACACCGGCCTCCAGTGCCGATACCGAAAATTCGAGGCGACTCCAGCATCGACCCCGAAACCGTACAACGGGAATTCAACGACGCAGAGCCCACAGAGTGGAACTCCCCAAGTACAGCGTCCACCTCTGCGCTGTTACGGATGCGGCAAGCCCGGAGTGGTACGAAGCAAGTGCCCTGTCTGCACGAAAACCTCGCCAACCAAGACCGTAGAGGCAGCATTTTGCGCGGTCAACGCAGTCCTCAGTCCACGACCACGTCCCATGGTCCATTTAAATATCGCTGAAGAAACAGGCTGCGCCTTCATCGACACCGCTGCGAAATGTTCCGTCGCCAGCCAGAAGCTCTTCCTTCTGCTGAAGAAGAAGGGCACCACTTTTGAAACTCGGAGCATGCAGGTGGCTCTTGCTGACGGACACCCACGTATCCAAAAAGTTTATGCCGCCGAAGTCAGCGTCACGCTTAAAGGCCGCAGTATCCTGCAAACTTTCGTCGTCCTCCCAGAAAGTAAGGACAATCGGACGCTACTCGGAGTGGATTTTATTGAAGACGCCGGGATTGTCATCAATCTCCCGCAAAGATCGTGGCATTTCGTCGACGAACCGGAAGTTCTCTATGACTTCCCGAGAGAACCAGCCAGCCCACCTTACCACCAGGGGGAGAGACCCCAGGCGATTTCCGCAATCGACGCGGAAATACTCAAAGAAATCAGCGAAAACAATAAGATACCACCACCTTTGAGCCCAATCCCGGAGGACTACCTCAATGACGACACCACCATGGACGTAGAAGCAGTAGGGGATGGATGGCCTCAAATCGACGAGATGTTTAACAAATGCATACGCACCTTCGAAACGGCCCGGATGGACATCGCTGCCGTTGAAATCAGCGAAATTAGGGAGGAAGAGGCGAGGGACCACCAACGGCAGAGGCTCTCCACACGATAGAGACTGGGGACCATCGTCCAATAGCAGTCCCGCCGTACCGCCTGTCACCAGCGAGGCGCAAACTGCTACAAAAGGAAATCCAGAAGATGTTGGATTGCAAAGTGATTGAAGAGTGCGAATCACCTTGGGCGGCACCCGTGGTCATGGTGCCCAAGAAGACCGGAGAAATAAGAGTCTGTATAGACTATCGCAAATTAAATGCCATCACCACCACCGACTCTTACCCTTTGCCAAGAATCGACGATCTTCTACATTCAACGAAGAGGACAGAGTGCATGACCACCTTAGATCTCCAGTCTGGGTACTGGCAAATCGGAGTAAGAGAAGAGGATAGAGACAAAACAGCCTTCACGACACCTTTCGGCATATACCGGTTCAGACGTATGCCATTTGGGCTTAAGAACGCCCCCGCAACGTTTCAACGTCTCATGGACCGATTGAAGGCTGGATTAGGAAATCGGACTGTACTGGTTTACTTGGACGACCTGCTGGTACTATCACCAAACTACGAAGAGCACCTGGAAGACTTGCGAGCCGTTTTTCAAAGACTGCGAAAATTCGGGCTACGAATGAACAGGAAGAAGTGTCATTTCTGTTGCCCCAGGATCAAATACCTTGGACATGTATTAACGACTGAAGGTATCCACCCCGATCCGGAGAAAGTCAAGGCGATCCAAGAAATTCCAGCACCCAAAGACGTCAAGCAACTCCTCTCATTCCTCCAGACCTGTTCGTGGTACAGAAGATTTGTACCGAATTTTGCGGAAATAGCAAGGCCTCTGTCAAAACTTACGAAAAAGAAAGCAGCATGGGAATGGACATCGAGCCAACAAGAAGCTTTTCTTCGCCTCAAGGATGCGCTGACAACTCCTCCTATTCTGCAACGATCAGATGAAACTCGGCCCTATATTATCAGGACCGATGCCAGCGGCTACGCCATCGGAGCAGTATTAGTACAAGGCGAAAAGGAAACAGAGCATCCGATCGAGTATGCCAGTAGACTACTCACAGCAGCTGAGAAGAATTACTCCACCACGGAACGTGAGGCCCTTGCAGTAGTCTGGGCCGTGGACAAGTTCCGCGGATACATCGAGGGAGCAGACGTCACGATCGCGACCGATCACCAGCCGCTGAAGTGGTTGATGACCTTAAAATCACCTAGTGGACGACTAGCTCGATGGGCACTCTTACTGCAGCCCTACTGCCCGAAAATCAATTACATACCAGGAAGATGTAATAAGGTGGCCGATATGCTCTCAAGACTCCCAACGGAACCATGGAATGAAGAGGACCGCACGGATGTAGCACCAGTGGTGATAGACCTGCCCAATCGTGGAACAGCGACAACACGTGAAGAGCAACTGAAGGACGAAGCTCTCAAGACCATCATCGAGGCCTTGGAGGACAAGGCAACGGACGAAGAACTAGTCAAATATACATCTCGAGGATATCTCCTAAATAGTGGCGTACTCTATCGCTATGCCCCAAACGTTGAAACGGAAGAAGCTCAACTGGTCGTACCCCAGCACGAGAGGAGGGAAATCCTCCAAAAATATCACGATGACCCGACAGCAGGACATTACGGAGCACAGCGGACCCTGCATCGTATAATAGGACGCTACTTCTGGCCAGGGATGAATCGTGAAATCAACGAGTACGTGCGATCTTGTGTGGACTGCCAGAGATATAAGGCGAACAATATGAAGCCTGCCGGACTTTTACAGACGCCTGTCATGCAGCAGAGATTCGAAGTGTTATCCATGGATCTTTTTGGACCACTACCATCCACGAGAAGGGAGAACCGATGGATATTTATAATAGAAGATGTGGCAACAAGATGGGTAGAGCTTTTCGCTCTACAGCAAGCAACAGCAGAGGCCTGCGCTGAAGTAGTAATCAACGAGGTGATACTCCGTTTCGGCACGCCAAGACGGATAATTAGCGACAACGGGACGCAATTCGTGAGCGGCGTTATGCAGCAGATAGCCCATTGCTTCGAGATACACCAGGCACTCACACCAGTCTATCATCCCGAAGCCAACCCCGTGGAACGAAGAAATCGGGATCTGAAGGCTCAGCTAGGCATTTATGTGGGACAAGATCATACAACCTGGGATGACAAGTTGCCTGCCATACGATTTGCAATGAATACGGCGAAGTGCGTGAGCACTGGATACACAGCAGCATTCTTGACGTTTGGACGAGAACTCCGAACACCCGACGCCACCAATCGAGACCTGCGTGCCATAGTTCAAGCTGAAAACTTCATTCCGGAGATCACGCCGAAGCTGTTGGCGCTTGCGGACACTCTGCAAGTCGCCCAGCAGAATCAAGAAGAAAACCAGGACCGACGGAAAGAATACGTCGATCAACACCGACGACCAGGACCAGAGTACCAGGAGGGAGATTTGGTATGGGTTAATACCCACACGCAAAGCTCACAGGACAAACAATACACCAACAAGTTTGCTCCGAAAAGAGATGGCCCATACGCTGTAAAGCGACAAGTTGGCATGACCAGCTACGAACTACAGAACCTGGATGACAACGACCCAATCATCATCGGAGTGTACCACACCTCCGCATTAAAGCCATACACTGGAGAGACGACCAAGGTACCAGCACCAGTGGTGCCAATACGCCGACGAGGACGACCCCGTAAGCAGCAACAGACTCCACCGACGCGGCGAAGCAAGAGGAAGAGGACGAACTGAGATCCTGGACTATTCGCCGGGACGACTTCATGTCCAGAGGGGGAGACTGTAAGGAAGCGGCCCTGGACAGCTGCTCCGAAAATATAGAAAATGCTCGAAGACACGCGCTCCGCGCCTCGCGCCCCGCGCCGATCGCCCAGCGGCGACATGCATAGTAACCGCGGAGTTGATAGCGGCCACGGCGGCTCGATAAACCTAGCAACCACGCGCTATAAGAACCGCTTCGCGGACACGCTCGCTCATTCCAGCTGCATTCTTCCGGGAGAGGACGAGGTAAGACCTTCGGCCGCCCGAGAGAATGGGGAGAGGACGAAGCCTAGCTTTCGGCCGCCCATCAGCACAGGAGAGTACGGGGAACGATTCCTGGACGCCCCTTGGAACGGAGAGAACGGCTAGAGAAGCCGGTCGCCTTCCAAGGAGGAGAGTACAGCGGTTCCCCGGACGCCTGAGGAATACCAGGAGAGTACGGGGACTATCGCCTGGTCGCCTCTTGGGATGGAGAGAACGGCTAGTAAAGCCGGTCGCCTCCCGAGATGGAGAGAACAGGGGGTCCTCCGGACGCCTGACCGACGCTTAGCTTCACGCGATACCCTACGATGGGGAGAGTACGGCCAGAGAGGCCGGACGCCCGATCGTAGGTGCAGAGAGAGATCGGCTAATAGAAGCCGTTTGCCCATAACCCCTTTGCTCGCGATAAATTGATATTACGTTGCTAGGTTCTCTTTTCGAGTCGCGTTGTAAACGTTTAAGATCAAATTAGCTTGTCCATTATAAGACTCCTACGAAATGTCGAATCCTTTCTGTAATCAAACCTGTATCCCATGTCTCCTAACAAATAAATCCCTTTTTCCCTTTAAGCAACCTTTGACTCCACAAAACTCCTTATCCCACGAACGAGGATACAATGCCGGCAAAACGTAAAACACCTAGAAAGACTCCCTCGGCTAATTCGGATCTTACACTGGGGCATTTTGAGCGGCAAATATTTTTCCGCCAATATTTTCTCCCGTTGCCGCCGCTGGGGGCTCGATCGGCTTTTCTGTGGTCTCTCGGACGGCCCTATCTCATATTGTTATGAGAGTATTCGAGAATTAACCACAAATGCCGGGAGTTTATACCAGTCGGGAAACGCTCGTTGACAATAAACGCATGATTAAATGGGCCATGCTTTATTTTTCCTCTCTGGGACACTTCCTCGGCAAACGCAGCTGTCCTTGCATACTATATCGATGTGATCAGTTCAAATGGGAAAATACGTTTCTGTCGTCCTCTGGATTCGGCGATCGCGTTTAATATCCGGCGGCTTAAAAACTTTGAGGCTTTTTTTCGCCTCTATCAGCCGCCGGCTTCCACAATCCCCGATGAGTGCAACTGCATGAAGCGATGTGTTCCGGGCGCTTGTTTACCGCTCGGTACATAAAATAAGCGTGTCCTATCCACCTCCTCCCCCTCGTTCGCTCCCCTCATAACGATGTTGTCGCGCAAGCTCTGCATTTTACGACTATGTGCGAAACGCACGTAAAAGCATCAATGATCCTAAACAAGAACCGCCGTCGCGGGGGCCCCCGCGCACCAGATGAGAGAGGAGAAGCACCGCGAAAAGTTTCGCCTTCATGAATTATGTCCTGCCTCCCATCCTCGCATTGGTAACGACCATTCTTTTGCCCGTCTATCCTCGAGTTAGCGCTTCTATTTGACGCTCGCTGCATTATGACACTATAGTCACTCAGTCTTCGGTACTTGGCTATTTTACTGCTTGACTATGTGCACCTCGCTTTTCATAACCTCTGCACTGCTTATGTCCACGTCTCCTCGGAGGACCTACATACTCCACTCATCCCACCTTGTCTCTTTCCTACTTTTTCGAATGCTTATTATCAATCATTTTTCATACACCGTCTCTTCTTCATTCAATGAAAAACCACTCGGACTCATAGAAAACACAACATATCCGACCATACTGGACTCGAGGAGTTGATTAGTTTTCGTTGGACGCACTTCCGGCGGAAACTTGTATATCTTTGCCTCGGTAGCGTGTCACGGGGTAATGTGGCTAATGGGAGTTAAAGGAAAGGGTTTAAAGCGAGACGGACTTGACCGAGTGGCAGAGAGGGAGAGAGCGAGCTTCGGCTCGTTTCGTGCACTTTGCTTCTCACATTCCTGGCGGCTGGTCGGGGCGCGGGGAATAAGAGTGTCCGAATGCACAAAGGCGTTTTGGGTGAATGGGCCTGGCGTAACTCTTTTGTCCGTAGCGGGCAAGGGCCTCTGATGTACTCTCGCTTGGAGAGAGTGTCCCGTGCCGTTGGAAGCCCGGCAGCAGCGCATCTCTTGCTCCGGTTTCGCCTGCTGGTCTCTCCTCGCTCCTGCCCTCTGGGCTAGCGGTGCGCCCAATGCCATAGGTGAAACAATACTCCCCAGATACAATGGCTCGCAGTGTGAGTGATGCGAAAGATGCCATTGTAGCCGCGGCTGCGGAACGTGGCATTGTTAACCTTCGATGCCGCCGCCGCCCCCGCCCCCGCCCCCGCCACCCCACCGATCCACACTCCTCTTACCCCGGAGAGGTGCTATCGCCCGCACCGCCCGCACCACGGAGGAAGCTGCGTCGCGTTAGCCCACCCCCTGCCGGCGCGGCGGCTCCCTCTTCTCCACCCCCAACCACCCTCGCCATTCTTGCCCTGTAATTTTCGCCCCCGACGGCGAATTTACCATTTTACCGGGGTGAACGCGCGTTAATTCCCCGCTCCTCCACCGAGGAGGGAAAACACGTCGCTCGGGAGAATTATGCCTCGCTTTCGTTTAGCCAACCTGATACTTGAGTTGTTAATTGCGCAGATGACGCGACTCGCTCGACGCAGACTTGGACTTATTGGAGGATCGAGAGTGTTACAAGGACGCGTTCATTGAGTGTACCGGGCAGGTTTGCCGGCTCGATCGGAGTCGGTGCGTGTAGTGGAGGAGGCTGGCGTGTGTGGATCGCGAGTTCTCCCATGCCGAGTGGCGATTGTCGCGTGTGTATCTCGGGCGCAGGATGTTCTCGCGGTACTTAGCGCGCGGGATCGCGCTTATCCGCCTGGTTTCCTCTCGGCCGGCTCGCAGCTGCTGTTCCATGTAGACGCTGCTGCGCGTTTGTCGCGAGCATTGCTGCTTCGTCGCCCTCCTCTTTCCAAGACAGACTTTACTCTCGCGCGCGTCAAGTTGAACGGTTCAAGTATGCAGTTATGCGCTAGACTCGACGTTCGTCTCGGCGGTGCAGCGGAGGGAGAACTGTCGAAGCAGCCGAGTGTTCCCCGGACACATGAACTCTAGGTATGCGGCTCGTACATAGATCATAGTCGAGTTACGTGGCAAGACGGATCTATTAACCGCCATGGCGCCGGATTGCAAGGGAGAGGTGAACTTAGCCGGGCGGCCGTTTGCATGCGCAAGTGGCTCAATTCGCGTCGGCCGGTGTGTCGCTCCATAAATTTTATCGCCCCGCGCACACTGCTTAATCGAACTCCATCTGAGTGATACGCGTCGGGCCGGGCGGACCGTGCCAGTATAGACCACGATGGTACGCAGACGGATTTGACGCGAGTTCCTCGGGAGCAGTGGATGATACCGGACGGGAAATGGTTAGTCCCACGATCTGCCGGGAGGTCAGTGGTAATCCGCTAGACGAGGAAATGGCGTACGCGATTTGTAAGTTTATTGAACCAGCCGGCTCTCGACGGGAGTGCGAGGGAGACAGGATGAGTGCGGAGAAGAGGAGAGAAAAAAGGAGAAGGGTGGAAGATCAAACCGGTATACATATACATAGCCAATCGAAGTAGTCTCGATATTCCACAAAGATGCAGGGGACGTCGAGTGCAACCACTCTCTCCCTCTCTCCCTCTCTCTCTTCTTATTCTCGAGAATGCATGCATACGTGGCCGCACTCTCGCTATACCGTTGCATGGTTTACCGTATTTCATGTCTAAAACGTATCGTTCTGTTTTTCTGTACCAAGTCATGAGGACCCCCCTCCGCACCTCCTCGCCGATGCTTCTCTCTTTCTCTGTGGCTTTAGTCTTGATGTACGAGAGGCTGCGACTCGACGCAGCCTCGAGCCCATTATTCTACTCTTGCTCCGCGGAGAAAGCCACTCTATGGAGAAAGAGCGGGAGAGCGGGAGAGAAAAAAGGTTGCTGCTCCGGATGAGAGGCTTGCTCCACTACCGTTAATAGTTGACAATTTTCCCCTAGCCGACGCGAAAGTACGCGTCAGATAACCGAGGTGGAATTAACGCGTGCCGTGTGAAACACAGTGTTTGCATCGAACAGTGGGGCCGTGGGGCCGAGGGGCCGACGGGTACTGGCTGGAAACGCGAAAAGAGGGACACAGGACCGATAAAAACAAATTGGCCTTCTTCCGCCCCTCGCGCTCCTTTCGCCCTTTTCCAGCTTCCAAGGGGGCTCGGATCGCTCGGACAAATGTTTCGGTCGCTTTGAGCGCGCGCTCGCCACGGCAGCGCGCGTAATCCCATCGAATTTATCGTACACCTCTTTAACCCGAGCGCGGTAATATCGACGCGTGTCTGGAAAAAACTATTAGAAACGCGGCGGCGTCCTGCTCACCGACACGCGTCCGCCTGTCCTCGGTGCCTTTTAACAGCGAACGATAAATTATCGCCTGTGTCAATTGGGTCGCGAGTGAGTCGAGAGCGAGGAGCGTGAGATTGCTGGTTTCGATAAAGCGCTTGATAACGAAAGAGAGTCTTCTGATTTTTGTGAGCGCGTCCCGTATCTTAGAATCGAATGCTATCGCCGGCTGCGACAATTCGCCTCGACGTATCGTTGTTTAGGTTATCAATGCGGATGTAGACACGCGTCAGTTTTCATCTTGATGGATAGCCGGTGGTATTGTCCTTTGATGTATATATAAGTGCTGGCCGAATTAGCGGAGCTTCCACTCGCTGAAACAACTCGGCCACTCGTTCATTGAAATCGCCCTCCGGCGTGACATGTGCCAGCGCGCTCGAGCGAGGTCGCGGTACAATTTTGCAAGGAATACTTTTAATTGTCCGCCGATCGCAGGTGGAATTCATCGGCGAGAGTGTACACGTCCTTTGAAAAAAGCTTTAGTGTCCCCTTCCGCCTGAAAAGCCAGCCACAGTATGCGAGCGGTTACGATTATTGCCTCAGCGTGTTCCATTGTCGCATTGTTCTGCCGGGAGCCTCGCTGTCCTCTCCTATGCATTCAATGATAGGCGACAACACACACACGCACTCACCGACAATCTCCGTTTTGCACTTCGAACGCCCCCGTCACCCCCCACCCCCCTCACACTCTCCTTTTTTCCCTTCTCGCTGGTTCACCCCCCGCACGCCCTTACTCTCACCCTGACTGAGTCTCTCGGCTCTCTGCTTCGCTCTCTGACCCAGTTGTCGAATTTTCGCCAAATTTCAAACGTCGACACGAACACGAACACGTAACCTGCCTGCCCTCCCAACTTTTCCCACTAACCCTTTGAGAGAGGAGGCCCGTGCCGGCACTCGGCGCCTCGGCGGTCCCTTATAGCCCGTAAAGCTGGGGCTTCGACTCGACCTGTCTCCTAGGTAGGTCGATCGTCGCTCCCCGTTGTAATTTTATATGTCAGCCTTGTTCCGCTGCACTCTACCGATCGACGGGGACGGCGACGGGGACGGGGACGGGGGAGTTGGCTCCCCTGAGTTGTGTATGGACGTTGTTAGAACGACGTCGACGCGAAGTTAGCTATGGCCTGCCAATTGCCCGTGGAAATACGCCGAGTTTATTTATTAACGCTTTGTCCGCCCGAAGCGAGGATTTCCAGTGTACAGCCGAGGGAATAGCTCTTTTCCATTACACCGTAGCGTATCTAGAGTGTTTTAAATAGCAATGGCTTTTATTCGTATTAGGAATTGTAGGAGGTTTAGCGTGATTTAGGCAGGAAAGGGGTGAGTGCGTCCCTAGAATGGAAGTCAGTGTAAAATGATATGTGTGTTAAGAGGGCTCGTGGAGCGGGAGGCCCCGTGATTGTCCCGCTTCCTAATTCCCGGACACAAGAGAATAGAGCAGACGGAGAGGAAGCGGAGGCCGCGCTGTTTGACGGAGCAGAGGAGGAACGGTGGGTGTACTTTAACGAGAGGCCGAAAGATAAAGTCTGACTCTGATACAGCGGCCCCGGCTATGAAACGCAATATGTAGTGCAAGCGGCCCACCGCCCCGCGCCACAGGGCCAGCAGCTCCGACTATTTACTTTGCCCTTAAATATTTGCCGTGACGTGCAGCACAATTATGTGAATGAAGCCCACCCTCGCCGCGTCGACTTGCCCGCTGAGGGCTGCCGCTGCTTCTCCTCCGAGTTTCGGCTGGCTTCTCCCGCTCACTTGCCCAAGAGAACGGGCCCTGGAAATTGCAGTCGAATAAAATATGAATGTTTGCCGAGCGGCTTTCCAATGGAGCTCGAGGGAGAGAAAAAAGGCCCGAGCGATCCCGGCAAAATGTAATTTCACTTGTTGGGAGATTGCCACGAGTAGACTGGGTTAGGATGGCAGTGGGATGCTGGCTGCGCGTGTCGACCCGCCAGACGAATCTGCACCGATTCGATAGGAGGATATTTTGATGGGGGTGGGGTAGGGGGTAGGGGGTGGGGGGTATATTGTGCGCTCGACTTTGGAAATGTGTCGGCGTGTTCTTTGTTTGTTTACACCGGGGAGAACAGGGCTGAGTTATTCTTAGAGCGCGTGGAACAGGAGCCCGTCTAACTTTAGAGTGGCGCCTTTAAACACCATGCTCTACCAAGCACGCGTCCCTCGGTGCGTCAGGCGGTCCCGGTGGAAGCTGGACCAACTGTAATCGCCGCCACAAATTCAACAGTACCCATGCCCGATTTGGCCGGCTGCGATTGCCACGTTAACTCGACTTGGACCCCTTTTTGCGAGATTAAAGCCGAGCTCGACTCCCTAGATTCCCAGGGCTCTCGGGATCGACGGCAACAGGCTTCTTCTTCTGCAGTCGATTCTTTTGACACAACATTAAAGCCTATTACGAATGCTAATCCAACATATGGCGACGCGATGATGAATGGATGGGACATGTGAACTCGGAGTCATTTTCAATTTCATCTCCAAGACACAGGGAACACTTGTATTCTATTGCGCAGCGTTCCCTCAATTAGTGGCCTGGCTGTAAGCACATGCTCGTCGATGGCCGTCATTTATAGCTTAAGAAAACAGCAGGTGTAGGTTTTTCTATTATTCGGGCCGGCGGTTAGCGTTTTCAAAATTACGTCACCGCACCACACCGCCTTTTCACGCGGGTAATTTATATTACGCCACCTTGAATTACAGCGTTCGCTTTGGCAACCTGTAACGTTTGATGTCAGTGTCACCAGTGTCCAGCTGTGCCGATAAGCCACCTCCGGCAATCTTTGACGAGCGATCGCTAAAAATACTGAGCGTTCACTTACGCCAGACCTATTTTTAATGTGATTCGCCACTCCGACGAAATCCGTTAATGTCTATCTTGAACGCCGTGGCGCGTCCCCCCCGACTCCAGTCATCGGAGAGTCGCAATGGTGAAATTAGTCTGTGGAATCGCGAAAGTAAACGAGGAGGCGAGTAACCCGCTATTACTATTCCACCTCTAATGCGAATCCCGTTATTCGTAACGAGCTCTTTCTCTCCGTCTTTCTACCTCCATCCATCCCTCTCTCCCTCTAGGCTCTTCCTCGCTTTTTCACCAGTCGGAGTCTCTTCCAGCGCTCGAGACTATATCCGCGAAATCTGGCCTTCTCATTTCACCGCGCGGGGGGGCCTCTCCCCCTCCCCCCTGCTCCCCCCGCCTCCTCGACGGGCCTATTTTTACCTTGATTGCGTAACGCTCACACCGACAGCTCGATTCGGCGTAATACAAAGATCATGAATATTGATGCGTCACGCGAGGGCCCCGTTATTTCGGTTCGGTGAAATTTCATCCGGAGGACCGAATTAAAAGTGCCTCTGCGACTGGGAGCAGTGTGTCTGCAGAACGCGCTCGCTCGCTTTCTTCGGCAAAAGTGTCGGAGGTTGTCGGCGACTGGTGCCGGTGGCTGGGAATATTGTGTGTGCAGAGCCGTAGACTGGCCAGATGGACGTGTCGGGGATCTTGAGGCAAAGGTAGCGAGTAGTGCGCAATGTTGTTCTCGCGGCTAGAAGCGAAAGGATAAGTCGCTCCTCGTTGCCGCAGCCGGCCAACAAGCCAGCCGCACCGTTAACAACTGGCGGACAAGCGTTAATGGCTTTCAGCTCTGTAAATATATTAAGCCTTCCTCTCGTAGACCCGTTAATCGTCGGTACACCATTCCCCACCTATCCCATGTCCTCTTTCGCCCTCGCTTGCCCCCCACCATTCTCCCTCTCTCTCTCTCGCGCGCGCGCTCTCTCTCATACTGGCCCATATCCCCTCTATAAAAGTAATCATCGAATTTCGACGTCTCGAAAAAGGTTTATTGGCGGGATTGGAATTCCGCACTGCGATGGACAGGCTTGCGATTGATGAGCTCGGCCGAGCGGAATTCATAACTTTCATGACGGGCTAGCAGAGCGCTCGCTCGCCCGCGCCCGCGCGCGCGCGGCAGTCCGTGTTTTTTACGGCTTCGCCGGCTGGATATGGAAAATATGATGTTTTTGATGGATATACCCGGGCGCGGCCGCGTCGAGCCCACTAAATTAAATCGACCTTAGTGTCTGGCAGGAAGCAGCCGAATTTTGTTGGGCCACTAAATCATTGGGGCCAGACCCGGTGCTTTGTTGACACAATATTGTTCGATCATCCTCCAGTAGCTCGGGACGCGCAAGTAGACGCGCTGGGGAACGAAGGGCGCGCAGGAGCCGAAATTTCGTCTCAGCATCTGGAAGCAATGTAGAAGTGGCTCCTGCTTTTTTGGGAATTTGCGTTGCCAGGATCACTCGAGAGAGCGAAAGAGAGAGAGGCAGGGAGGCAAGCTGCAAGGCATATTTCAGGCTTGTCTAAACATCGCTTAGTGAACACGTCTTTTTTCTCTATGCCATCTCCATATCCTGCTCGAAACGCTCTCGCCCTTGGTACAGGGCGTCTCGACTTAAGTAAATCAGCTCGAGTCTCGTTGGGAAATTGATTCCTCTCCAAACGATAAATAGGCTTTTCATTAACCGGTCGCTGCCGAAATATCGCGATATAACTCGAGAGTTAAATCAGGCGTTGTGATCGAGAAATGTGGAGAGTAGGGAGCGGGAGAGGGAGAGAGAGAGAGAGATTGTGCGGGGCCGGATGAGCGCGACGGAGTGGCACTCGAGGCGAGCGTGTTGCAGCGGAGCATCATTGATGTTAATGAGCTAGATTGGAAAGCTGTCCTGCGCTTCGAAGTTATTGAGTACCGAGCGATCGGATGCCTCGCTCCCTTCACTCGTCACTCGAGCGGAGTCCGCGTGTGTCCAGGCTCCAGGCAAAGGCGGCAGTGGTGTTTCTTGAGTAAGCAGGCGTGAAAGCGTGCTTCAACCATCACACGCATGTTTAGATAGCGGATGACCCTTACTACCACTCGTACTACCAACTACCACCTCGCCTTCCGCGAATAAATTAACGTTCTATTAATATTTCATAAGTGCCTGCCAAATTGAGTGAAACTCCTCCGATGAGTAATCGTTCCCTCGTCACTGTCAGCGACGCGAGACTCTTCGTATCGCCCTCTTATCCTCAGGTGAGCCCGATCCCATCGGCCAGATATAATTGCCGCATTCATTTCTCGGTCTTTCCAAACAGCAACGCGGCTACCCATTATGTTTAGTAGACCCGCCCAGTCCAATTCGGTCGGTTAGCAGCGAGATTTATTTACGCCTTTAAGTGGCCAGACTTTCTCGAGCATTGCCATAGGGGCCGCTCGTCCTCCGAAAGCGAGAGAGAACGAGGGGGGAGGGCTGGGAGCGAGGGGGGCTGAGAACCAGTTAGTCGGTACTGTTTTTACCAGGCCTGTAATAAGCGATCAGCGTTATGACACTTTTTGCAGCATATTGGCAGGAAGGTGTCATAACGCGAACGTGATTCTCCGACTTTCTCCGCTAGCCTAAATCACTGGATCGCGCTTCCCTCTCTCCAATCAACGGGAGCCGCGACACTCGTGCTATGCACTATACGCAAGCAGCCTCGTCTTGAAAGTCTCGAGTTCTTTTCGGATTTGCGCCAGGCCGGCCGCTATATCTGCAGAGAGCAACTGGCGGTTGCGGCTGCCGGGACGGATAGAGTGGCGGCCGAGCTGGAATCGAACCGGGAAGATGGAAAACAGATATTGATCGCGCACTCGTACCCCGCTGTACAAGGGACGATAGAGTACGAGAGCGAGAGAGAAATGTGTACGAAAGTCGCGAGTGCCAGATATACCTCAGGAGGAAAGCAGCCTAAGGGCGGATCGATGCACACGTACATGACAACTATCACGATGATTAGAGTGATTAGACGCACGTGCGCATGCACGAGCGCACACGTAAACGAATTTGTTTGTCCGATTTCCTTTATTTCCATTAGACTACTGACGCAACTCGTTCGAACTTACACCCCCGGCCGGGAGAACCTCAGCCGGGCGGCTTAGTTTCAGGTGAAATTACGCGCTCCTTTCGCGATTAATCGAACACACACCGCTCTCTACCGGTTTACCGCGGCCGTGCGCCTATTCATGCGTGGAACTCGGTATGTGGCTCTCTGCTCGACTCCTAGGCACCCGATACGCCACGTACCCCCCCCCCCCCCGCCCCCTTGTTCTCGTCAATGATTAAAACACGTGGACCCGTTGCGAGAGAGGCGCTTTGCATTACCGTGAAAGCGATACATGCCCCCGCTAAAACTCGTAACCCTGCGAGCGGCCCGAGAGTTAAATACGCCGCTCGAGCACAGTCCATCGTCCATCGACGTAGGCACGTGTGTTGCATAGAGGGTGAGGGTGCGGATGCCCGTTCGTCAAGAGGGGAAAATCGAGATGCCGAAGCGCGCGAGTTGCATAGCGGAAAGACAAAAGAGTCAGTAACACGATAGGCAGCTATTCTCGACCAAGTTTATTTCAGCATTTGCCGCTGCTCTCGTACGAAATGTGTAACGAGAACACGCAAGTGGGAGATGTCTCTCTCCCTCTCTTTCTCTCTCTGTCCATGTCTTATACGTATGTATGTATACATAGCGCTGGAGTTGCGGAAACTCGATCCAGGCGGGACAGCGATACGGGGCCCGCGTGCGTTTTCGCTGCGGTACGTCGATCTCGTTACCTGCGTCATTACGGAGCGGCGCAAAAGCCTCAAGTACGCCGCGAGCTTACATAATAGCCGATTGCACGAATATGTACAACACTCCACGCTCTGCCCTGTGTCGCATTGTGTGTCGATATGGGCCCGGTGGTGTCCGAGTGCCAGAGAGACACAGAGTAGCGGCGGCCACACGCGGTCCCCGCCGCCGCCGCGCCGGCTCCCGGTGCATTTTCCGTTCCACTGATTTAACAAGTTACAGTGCCCGTGAGGATAGCCGCGGTCATCCGGCATCCATCGATTGTCCGGGCGGCATTAATTAATTCGGAAAGGTTAGTGCGCCCCCTCGTTACGCCGGACCTATTACCATTAATCGGGTTAATTCGTGTGAACTCCTCGCATTGAGAGACGGTCCCGCGGGCGGGTGCGCTCCGGCATATCCCGGCATATCCCGGCAATGGGTATCCACCGCTCAGTTTCAATCTCGCGGAGGACGCGCTCGAGTGGGCGGCGGGAGCGAGGAGTATCGCGTCTTAGCCTGCGAGCGCGCGCTTGAGTTATGCTCGATAATTAAAACGGTCACGGTGCGGAGCGAGAGCCGGGAGTCGAAGCTGCGCGAATCGCTCGATAAACTTGCGGAGACTATACCGCAGCGGTAAGCAGTGGCGGTGCTGGCTGGCGCGCGCGCGCGCACGCCGCTGGATAATTAACGTTTCGGGTAATTATTGCGGGCGATAGAACGCGCAAACCGCGTTCGGCCAGGTGAGCGAGGTGCCGTCTATGCCCTCTCTCCTCTCCCTCCGGCTCTCGAGCTCGCTCTCTCGCCTCTACGGGTGATCCACCCCGAGTAAACGCATTAATTTAACCCCTTAGAGCGACCGCATTCTTTTGTGCGTCGTGGGCACACGCTAATGGAACATGAAACAAGCGGACCCTGCGATGCCTATCTAATGACCGTAGTTGATGCTTGAGCGAATCGGCTTGTGCCGCTCGTAAAGTCCCGCAGCGGGGTAATTAAATAAGAAGGAAGCTCTAGGCTGGAAGGCGGGAGGTGGGCGGTGGGGGGGTGGGGCAGTGGTATTACTTCCGGCTGATATTTTTTCCGATGCTAGTGCCAGGAGCCGCGCGGCTCGGCGCGGCGCGACGGCTGCGTTTTTCGACGGACCCACTCGTTTTCTTTCGCGAGATCAATAAATCGCGGAACCGTGGAGGCTGCACGGTCGTTCCTCCGCGTCTAGCCCAGTCCTCCACCTCCACCTCCACCTCCTCCTCCTCCTCCTCCTCTTACTCGAGCAGCAGCCACGGCAGCTTTTCCACTCGGCTTCTACCCCTCGCACCCCTCGCGTCTTCGCTCTCGGCCCCACCACTATATCGGGTGAACCTGCCCCGGCGTCCGACACCCCTGTAGTCGGAGCGGTGCTGGATGGCGGTCTTGGACCACCCTCCGACCAGAAGAGCGGAGCTCCTCCGTTCAACGAGAGACAACGGGACGAGGGACAGGGAGGAGCGCGGGGCAGCGCGGGGGAGGGAGAAGCGGAGGAGAGGAGCATTCGGAGCCGACCGACCGAGCGATAATAAAATAATTCTCCGCCACAATAGACAATGCTTGCCGGGATGATAGTAATTCAAACCGGATGGAGGAAAAAGGGGCCAGTCGTTTTCCGTACTTCCGCTCACTGCACGGAAGCGTTCGTCGGGTTCCCTTTCACTCGCGCTCCCTCGCTCGTTTCCCCCTTTTCAGCGGTATCCTTCCCTCGAATTTGTTCTATTTTACCAGGCTTTCTTCCTCGCCCTGGCCTTCCTCTCCTCAGTTCCCTCTTCTCCTCCATTTTCGGCTCCTTTTTCACTCTCTCTCTCTCCCTCTCTCTCGCCCGCGCTCTCTCCACCCCTGTTGGATGCTGCTTTCTGGCCCTTTCAGCGCGACGCATCTACCTACCCCCCGAGCCCGCCCCCCTTCTACCGGGATGCCGACACTGGCTGGCCCGCCACCGCGTTCTTTTCTTCTTTCTCCATGCGAAATTTGTCACCGAAGTGAAATAATACGGTCCGCTCGCGCACCCGCCATTGTCGTAACTCACGTGAAAAGCCTGGAGAGCGGCGGGTGGCGGCTGCTGCAGCACGCATTCGGACGGGCATTTCGAGTCGCAGCCGGACCCTTCTCCTAGATCCCCCAAAATCCTCGGCGAGCGAGAATTTCCGGGGAATGTGTGCGATTGTTCGACATTGTTTTATCGGCCGCTCGACGGCGCAGGCTTGTCCTTGGCTATAATTCTCGTGGGAAGCGAAGGTACCGTACCACCCCACTCCAAGCACCACACATATGTCTTGCAGTGTCCTCTGAAAATTGTTCCGAGTCAAAGCGCGGGGCTTGAAACTAGTGATAAGTACAATAGATGCTGGTGGATCGTGCAGAGATCGGAGCGTAGAATCACGAAGTGCACGACTGATTATAGTGGCCAGTAATAAAGTGCCCTCAACTGACTACCGTGTTCGCCTTCCAGTGATTCCTCTCACGGTGAACGCGCGAAAGAAGATACTTTTCGTTGGCGTCGCATCGTCCTCGGACTCACTCCGCTCTTTACGGCCTTTGCCGCTGGAGAAGCGCAACGAGTTTCTCGTGTCTCCGCGATACTTTTCTCCTCGCGCCGGGGCCACCTTTTTCCCTTTTTCTCCTCGGCGGGCGAGCGGCTGCGGCCGCGGCCGCTCTCTGGCGTCTAGAAGAGGAGAGAAAACGGTCCGCTTCTACCCGAAAGCCCGGCGAGCGAGTTTTAACGAGAAATTAATATCTCGAGTAAGTCGTCGACGCCGACTACCGCGCGACGACTTCTTCAGATGGAGATCACCCGCCTACTCCACGTTATTCCGCTCTCCACCTGGGTATTACTAGTGCGTTCCCGATCCTCGCTGATGCTCTCGCGCTACTGGTCTCTCTCTCTCTCTCGCCAGCTGATCCATTTCGCAGCTCTCCTTGTCTCATCTTGACGATTTCAGTTGGCGATGTAATAACTCAGAGGATGAAGTAGGAGGGATCTCGTGGCTACAGTATCTATCATTGTGCTGTAATTTCTCTCCCATTCTCCAGGCATCCTCCTCTCACCCTATTTTTCGCCGCTGCCACCTCCAATACTTGCCGCGCCGTCTATTATTCCCGCCCACGCTTGGGGGGCGAGGTTCGCCGCGCGAAGCTTAATTAACCGTGCGCCTCTCGGTCAATTAGCTAATTAATGCTCGCAGGAGATGTAAGAATCGCGCGCATAGCTGCGTAATCCGGGTAACGAGGTTACAGCGCGCGCGTTGCCACGAACCTCACCTCACCTCACCTCACCATTCACGATGCCCTTTAAACCAGTAATCAGCGCACCTCGTTATTACATCCGATCTTTCTCCCGAGCAATACACTCCGCGGCAGCCTTTCCATTCCAATCTCTCGGTCCTATCGATATTCCCCCGCAAGATACCTACTATGTAATCGATGGAAAGATTTTCGGGCTGACATTGGCATTCGACGTCGAGCAAATCTATCTGGCGCTAATCGCTCAGTTAGCAGCAGCTGTCGCTCGCTCGCCGGATTCGGATTGGCAACGGTGGTTAGCTATGGGTGGCTAGTAGCCTGTCGGCGTTGTTCACTCGCATCGGCAGTACTAGTTCGCCAGACATCTGGCCTGGCAAGCATCCACGGGGGGATCCTCGATAAGCTAGAGCGCCGGCATGCTTGCACTGCGTACACACCTACAAACGAATTCGGAGGATCAGAGTTTAACTATTGCGAGATACGCCGCCACGGGAACCGCGCGCTTTTCCCTTCCGATCCCATCACGTGTGATGCAACGCTTTTTTCCGGTGCGTTTTATCGGATCAGTGGCCGGAAGCGAGCCATCGCTGTCGAGTCCTTTGCCGAAACAGTAGATTTCCCTCTCGCGAGGGTTTGTGTAAATATTTGATAAGGCTGTACTTGGTGCCGTACCGTTGTTTATACTGACGTTTGGTTCTGAGAAGGGTTTAATTTCTTGGGCGGACCGGAGTAGTCGACAGATATATATCTATCCCCGACACTTGGCAGGAGAATCGGCGAGGGTTAGGGTATAAAAATCGTCTGGCAGTCGCGGCAGACGCTGTGTTTGGCGATAATGAAAGCGCGACAAGTGTGAGAGCGCGATTCGGCCACATATCCGAGATCGATCCAGTTAGACTGAAAGCTGCTCCCGGAGACTTTCAATCCGGCGCGGTGCTGTGCGGCGCGCACCTACTCGACGGCTGAGATTCTTCGGGAGCCGGCGAAATCTCGGGCGGAAGCACGTCTCTCCTTAAAAGTTGATCGTCGCCGACGAGCGTTGCGCAATCGGCCGTACTAGGAAACTCGGCTGCTCCCGTTGAGTGGCCGCGCGGTGAAAACCGACAGGATCAACGATCTGGATCAGTGCGCCACTGTCTCGACGACAGTTGTACTTTTCCGGATCGAGTGTCGCCGCGCCGGGAGGAAAAGTCCCCGCGGCCCTCGATCGGCGAAAAAAGCGGATCGCTCGGGGAATAATGCGCGGCTCGTTAAGATTCGCCGGGCGCAATGCTCGATGCGTGCGGACCAGTGGATCCGAAGAGCCGCGGCGAGGAGGAGGGCGCGTTTCGTGATCGATTGAGCAATTTCGCGGAAAGAGTGAAATCGCCGCTGCCGCCCCATATTTAGTCATCTGCGGCGAGGAGTCGCTCTTCCGTCACGAGATAGGCCAGGCCGTTTCACTCACGAGACCAGCCACCGAGCCACCGAGGATCCTACAATAACTCCATCCCCACGAGGCCACTCGAGCCTCGAGCCGTCTACTTTCTCGAAACACCACGCACTTGACGGGGCGCGCGGCCGCGGATAAATAAACAAGAGCGTCGTCGCAATTAAATGCGAGCCGTGCAGCCTCCAGGCCGATAACGGGACGGCGGACGGTGGTTTATAATAAATTCAACGCGAAACCGAAGAGGATGACGGCCGCGATTAAAGTGAAGCCGTGACAGTATGCGCGCGGATGCCGCGTCTCCCATTTGCAAGCAATTAAGAGCGTCTGCGTGACAGAAAGAAGGGGCTTCTTCCCAGCGCGCTTCTCGAGAGCGTGGCCAACCAACTTCGACCGGACTTCAAATTCCTCGAGGTTTTTCTCTTGGTTCCTTTTGGAGCCGGGGTGTGCTAAGTCTCCCCAAGTCTCCCCTCGGCCGGAGAGTGGGGTGGGGTAGGGGATGCTGCGAGAGCACGTGGCGCGAGCGAGCGGGTAACGCTTTTGCGTGGAGGGCACACGTTGCGGGGCAAATCCGCTTTAATTTTAGCCATGCTCTCTTTCCTCGAGCCATGCCCCGGCCAGGGGCCATGGTATGCATGGTGGTGCTCTCGCCGGCAGCCTTGGCATCGCAGACGCATTATTCATACCTTAATGAATTCTCGTGCAGCCCTCTTGCCGTCTCCTACGCTCGCTGCACTACCAGCCTCCATACTGCCTCCTGTGAAACGCCACCACCGCCCACGCTACCACCCCTTACCTCGACTTACTCCCTCCTAAGGAGAAACCGCGAGTTCCTCTGTTTTTACCGGTAACATCCCTTACTTCCAACCGACTCGCCCCCTCGAGGCTCTCATTCCCCGATTATAACTAAGTTATTGCCGACGAGCACGGATCACCACCGACGCGACGACAGCACGTGCGTTAGCTCGACATTTTCTAAGTTATATCCGCTTTGAGTTTTCACGCACTCCTCCTCGCAATATGTTTCGCGGCGAAAGTCGGAGGGTCTGCCACTCGCCGGCGAAGCGCAATATTGCGTTGCACGCGTTAAAGTATATTGGATTGCAGCGACGGGATATTGCATCGAAGTAGGCGACGTCGACGTTAATCTGGCGCGGTGGTTTCGGAGACGCGTTGCACCGACGCCACGTGCCGGCGCCGGCGTCGGCGCTGGTACGGCACACGCGATCACAAAAGCACGCCCGGTTTGCATTATCTCAGCAGCTTTCAGTCGTGTTCATCATCCGGACGAAGGCAAGTTTCGGGATACAAGGGACTACCATTGTGCTAGATACTTGGCTTGCGTCTAGGTCGATGGCTGGACCGAAAAGATGCTGGTGATTTATGAAAGCGTGTGCTGCGTGAAGACACGCAGGGAGAGAGAGCGGAGAGCGGAGAGCGCGATGGGGACATGGGCGAAAAGGGTGGTGGGCCATTCATAACGGGACATAGTTGGTAGATAGTGGCGCAGTGCACGTAACGTCGCGGTAATTTTCATGGCGCGGAGCTGCTGGCTGCTACAAAAGCCATCCGCTCTCTAGCAGAACGAGGAAGCCAGCCAGACCACCGTCGCGTCGGGACAGGACGCTGCTGCAGCTCGTTCCTCTCGCTAGCTATGTAGCGTAGTCCTGGCAGAAGCAGCCGGGCACGGGCTACTATAGCCGCCCGGCGATTTACGCGCGTGCCTCGGGCTGAATCTGAAATTTCTACTACTTCCGGAAGGCTCGCCCTGCACTTACCCCGCTCTCTCTCTCCCTCTTTCACCGTATTTCTCTCTGTCCCTCCCTCGCTTTCCTATCCGCGCGCGCATTCGTGTGTGTATTGTGACTGCTCGCCGTGCGAGAGCCGACGACGTATGCACGTCCAGTGAACGTCCGCTGCAACGGGTCTTCTTCAGCATGTGTTTATGAGGCTGCCAGGGAGAGGGCCGAGCGATGCCGCCTGTGCGGCTTGCGTTTCCGCGAAAATAGATTACGGCCGCGGCGCTGCGCTTCCCCGAAAAATACACGCGTCCGCCTGTGTCTCTGGCCCTAACTCCACCAACACCAACAATCCTGTTTAGTAGCTTTGTCGCATTCCAACTCGACGTCGCTCTTAAGCTCAATTCGCCGCGAGCTTCCCGGCAAGCTTCACTATTTCTAGTTGTCCGCTCCAAATGAATTGGTAGTGTGTGTGTTCCTTGGTGGTTACGCCAACTTGTTGGCCCAGATTCCTAATGGAGAACTTGCACAACCCGCCGGGTGCGCTATCAGAAAAATTGAACCGCTCAGTTGGATTAAATACTAGACATCGCGAATGCCTTAAGAAATAAATTTGACGAAGAGGAAAAGAGGAAAGCACGACTCGGAGAGAGAATTGGCCGCGTGTATGATAGGAAAGTTGGCGCGGCGGGACACGCATTTGAACTCGGCCGGTTGCGATGCATTTATGCGGCTAGGCCTGCAGATAAGGAACGACACGATGCTTCCTCGGGACCTGGAACAATCTTCCTGCCATCTCGGAGCAGTTGCGCGGGCTTTTAGCTACGACATGATTTGCATGGACATGAGCTTCGTATCCCATGTTAGTCCGTGTTTCGATACGTCCAACACCGATTTAGGGCTACGCGCGCCTGTCGTCGGCTGACTTCCTGCTGCTAGTCGAAGCCCTGAGTTATGTTCAAATTCGATTGAGCGGAGAAAATCTATTGGCTCGCGCTTGTTAATACTCGACGCGGGGATATTTCCTGGCGGTCTCGGAGAGTGGAGTGAAGTCGAGTCGACGATGACGACGAAGGTGCAAGAAACCCCGTGTTACCTCAGCGCATACCGCACGCAAGACGAATTGCTTAACCTTCGGAATCGACGTGCAACTCCGCAGCACCGCTGCTAAATGTCAGTGCGAACCAACCCTGCGTGCTTTCGTAATCCGGCGTGTGCACAGTTCTCCCAGCATGCTGTGCATTGGCTGCGTGCTATTATGGATGGCGGGAGTGAGAGCGAGCGATCTAAGATCTAAGCCGGTGCTTCTTGAATAAACGGCCAAGCTGATTATTTATTAGTAAGCGCTTATTCAAGCAGCAAAGGAAACATTCTGCCTAATGAGCCGGTTCCCCTCGCATTTCGTGTAAGGAAGCCTGCTTTATTCCGGTAAGCCAAGACGCAGCATAGAAATTCCTCGCGGCCAACTGGCATGACAAAGTAGTTGCGTGCGATAATCTTTTAATTATTCCGAACCGGCTTGCGATCGAATTACACAGTCGCTCTACGGAATACGAGGGCTATCGCGATTTTCTGCCGCGGACAGCTTAATCTCTGGCAAAGGCTGGGATCGTTGCCGGAAGAGAGGCAGCAATCAGCTACGTAACTTCCATAATCAATCATCGATCAAAGCTGCGCTGCAATTTCGATAATCGCTCAACCTACTGACTAGCCGACAATCGGTTGGGTAATCTCTATCATATAGACGCGAATCAGTCACGCTAAATCATCGCGAAAGGGGAGAAATGGCTGGGAGACTTATCAGAGGAAGAGACAACGTGCCAGAGTGGAAAGGAGAGAAGCGGCGGGTGTATATATATATATGTATATATGTATGTATAGAGTATACGGCAGGTATCCTGTCGGTTGGCAGGGCCTAGAGTCGTAGTGACTTCGCCTCGCTGCTCAACGGCGAAGACGAAGATTTATGGCGACGCTTTCCCACTTTCTTTTGGTCTCGGGAAAAATCCTCGCCAGCTTCCACGAAACGAAACGAAACGAAACGAAACGAAACGGAGAGCCGGTTGAAGTCGGGATGTATTTAGGTCGCGCGGGAGCTTGCGGACCACTTTGTCGCGTGTGTTTAGCGGAGCAGTTGTGCTTGCACATGCATCGGGCCGCGAAGCTTTCCGCACGCGTGCCACCGTGACCCATCGCTTTTCTCTGTCAGCGGCATTATAAATTTACACACGACATCTCCCTTTAACCCCCTGCCTTTCTCCGTACAATTCATAGGCCGGCCCCGCTTTTGTCTCTCCGTCCCAACCACCCTTTCACCAGCAAGTCTCTCCGCTCCAAAAGGAACACCGCCTGGCTAGTCTTATAAGTTTCGTGCATGCACACTCCGCATCAAGTCTCCCTCATATCGCGCGGCTGACGGCTGGTCCTTTTCAGCGTAACCTTGCGCGCACGCAAAGGTCATCGCCGCTATCACTGGTGTGATTCAGTCAAGCCGATTAAGTGTCCACACTGACTTCCTGCAGGGTGTGCCCTCCCGGAATTCCCAGTGATTGGCGTGTGCCATAAATTTTGAGTCATCCCGATGAGGATCATATGTATATCGCTCGGGCGAGGACATGGCGACACACCTTCCGCTTTCTTGGTTGCTAGCCCTTTTGCGTCCAAGCGCCGCCGCCGCGGCACGTAGCACTTTCGGCCCGCAATTACAATCAACTGGGCGACGACGGGCGTCCTAAAGCCCAAGTTCGTATGGAAATCGCATATTACAGCGAAAGAGCTGGGGGCGCCGAGGGAAAGAGAGAGGCGGCGGCGGATTGTGCTTCTGACAGATATAGAGAATTTGAGAGCAGGAGAATAATAGAGAGAGGAGGTTTGCAAAGGGACGCTTGCCAGGATTGCCGGTGGTTGGTGGGAGCCTTGGCCGAAAGAGGGGGGGAGGAGGATAAGAGGAGCCGAGCGGGCAAGTGGGAGTGCGGAGGATCCCGTGGCATTATCATCGCTAATGAATATTCAGTCTGATTCTGCCCGGCTGATTCGGCCATTGCCAGGCTCAGGCCGGTGTCGTGACTCCCGCTATGCAGGTCCCGTGACGATTATCGCGATTACTCGCGGTAATCGTCTCGCTAGTCCGATCCTCCAAACTCCCTCTTGCAACGACCTCCCTCTTGGACTTCATCCCCCTCCCCCCCTCTCTCTCTCTCTGCTGGTCCTATGGCTTCTCCCGAGTTTCGTCTGATCACGCAAGCCAGTCGGCGATTTGACCCTACGAGATGCAGTGGCCGCGCGTTCTCCACCTCTCGGGATAATCCTCCGGGTAGTTGTACCGCATCGTCGCTCCGCTCGGCTAAAAGTCGAGGTGCCCCGGCATATCCCGGCAAAGAGTTTGCGCCATGCAAGAGGCGCGGCCGATAAAAATTCCAGGTCCGGCCAATTACTTTGGGACAGGAGAGCGGACCCGCTGAAATTGTGCCTCGTAATTAACAGCAATTACCGGGTAGCTCGATCACTCGTCACCGCGCTCGGGGAAATTAGGGCGAGCTCGTTTTGCATACTCCTCGCTCTTTTCTTTTTTCCCCGGGCCGACTCGACTCGACTCGACTCCTCTTTCTCCGCGTGGCTCGCCGTGTTCGCGGCAATTACAGCGGTCGCGCAACCGCGATTACCGGATCCCCAGTAATTATTATGCTCTTATTTCTCATATACATAATCGAACTCGCCGCTCCTCTCAATGAATTAATCGAGCCGCGGCATAATAGCGGCAGGTATAGCTCGCTGGCCGAGTTGTCTCCGTTAGTGGGCGCGATTTCGTCTCACATAGGCCTCGCGCGGTGATGAGCTCGGCTTAAATGCCGATCGGCGAATCTCTCGGTGGAAAAATCGGCAGAATAATTCCGCGACTCCCGTGGGAAGGTTCGGTTAATGATTGGTCGGTGTGCGAGAGCGAGAGGGGGGGTAGTCGCGATCGCATATTAATGCGGGAGAATTACTATTCGCCGCGGTGACAAAGGTATGTAGAGTGGGAGGCGCGGGCGAGAGGGAGCGAGACGGGAAGACAGTGGTATGGGCACACGATTGAACGAGCGCCCGGGGAAACTTTATTAGCCAGGCTCTCAAGTCGTTACTCCTGATTTGCATTTGTTATTATAATTGGGAATAATCGATGCCTCCGGCGCATAACGAGCAGCGGCGCGCCCTCGGATATGGATCGGGACAATTACCGGACGAAGGAACGAGCGGGTCGGAGTTGCCTCGATTCCCCCAAGTTTCCCGAGACTTTGCCCTCGAACCCTCCAGCCCCGGGCCGCGCTCTCGCTCGCGGCATATGCTTCGAGAAACAGTGCGCGGTTCCGCACCGGTATTCTTATCGTTCGTTATAAATTTCCGAGCCGGCGCAAGCCGCGGTTCCAATGGTGGTCAGTGCACTCGCTCGCCCGCTCGTCCGATACCGTCGCCTCGTCGCTTTATGCAGAACGGCCAATTACATGCAACGCAGTGAGAGGATGTCGACTTGAATTTCCTCGCGCAGTGTTCCCTCTCCGTGCGGCTGTCGGGCGCACGAGCCATCTTGGCGTCTCGCCTTCGGCGTGTGCATGTAGCTTTATTGTCGGGCAGGATGAAACGAGCGGTGCGGCGAGCACGTGCGCGCACTTTGTAGCTGACAAAGTGGCTCGCGGAAAGAGCCATTGGTCACGGGGGTGGCAGCGGCAGCGGCAGCAGCAGGGTGCATTCGCCGCGCGTTATTAACGCACCGCCTCTACATGCAGATACATACATAATATACAGGCGTGCAAGATGCGAATATGTGCTAGCCGCGGCCCATATCGCCTTCTATTACCCGCTGGTTCGCTCGATCGCAAAAGCGCCGCTTATTTATAGTCTAGCGCCCCGTTAATGCGAGCATCCAACCGATCAGCCACGAAATTGATTAATAGTCACGCAACCCGGCCTCTTGGGTACTCAGCTTTTATTCGCCCGGCTTTTTTGCGCTCTCTCTCTCAATTGCCATCGGTTGTAGCGCGACGCTCGATTTAGCATGTCGCTGTTGGATAGCTGTCGACGCGACGCTCCTCGGCTCGGATCTGTCGGAGAAAGATTTCCCGGCCACGGGATATATGCCGAGATCGGAGATTGTGTGTATGGTGTGGGTGGTGGTAATACAGCCGCGATATAGATCGCGGCGTAGGCTTGGGATACATGGCCGGCGGCGGCGGCGCTCCGGCTCCGGCAGACTTGCTCCAGTTAACGCGAGCGAGCACTTATCGGAAATTATCAGCGGGATGTAACCCCCATTACCTGGCGAACTGCGGCTCATTAAGGCCTATCTTTGATGCGGGTTAACGTGCGCGGCCCCAGCATCTGTCGATCTTAGCTTTTAGCCCCGCTCGCTCGGTGCATCTTCGCGCGATCTTCCTCCAGCATTCTGTCTCTCGCTTGTCGATAAAATGAGTTAGCGGAGCATCCTCGAATTATGCTAATGCGTTATGGCGCGCGCGCGGGGGAGGGGGGCAGGGGGTGGTGGCGCTGGCAGAGTTTACGTGAAAGTAACACCATTTCACCGCGACGCGGCGCGGCTCTTACGTATGTTGACACAGAGGCTGATAATCAGCAGGAGTTTCGTAAGAGTCATATGACATCGGGGTGATAGCGATGCGATAATGAATCGTTCGGTGAATCTAGTATCTCGTTTCTTCCTCGAGAGCGACGCCGAGCAAATAGAACCGCTCGCTCGCTCGCAACTCGCGTCGCAGATTTCACCTGCAGACTTGCAGAGCCACCGGCTCTTTCGGAGAAGGTGACACGTTTCTCATGGTGGCGGCCCTTGAGCGCCCATTACCGTGACAGATGTCGCGAGTCACTCACCGTGCATATGTAGAGAGCGGCCACGAATTATACGACACGCATACCGCGATCGCTTGGATCCACTTTCCACGGATAATACAAACAGACATCTTATGTATACTTGACGACGCGCGAGCGCCCGTAAACTTCTTGTCACCGCAATTTTCGCCCGAGTTATTCGGGCGCAGGTGTGCTAATTGGAAAGGCAAACACGAGGAGGCGTCCGTCTGTGGGAAAACAAGCTCCCCCAGTTGCTTTCTATCTAAAAGAAAGAGAGAGAGCCTCGCGCGGATGAGACCGACCTACGATCTGGTTTCGTTCTCTCGGATCTCATGGAGAAAAAGTCTTGCCCCCGGTTTTCCACTCCATCTCCACTTCCAGTCTGCATTGCCAATCTGTATTTGCCCGACGTATTTGTCAATCGGAGCGCGCGCGCGCGCGCGCGTGTGCCGTCGGGTAAATATAGCGCAATGACGTGCGGAAAAGGATGCCGAGGAAAGTGTGTCATTATTCGAAAGTATTGGCTGGCTGACTAGACTGATGACTAGCCGGCCCTGTTGCGTGAGTCTCCAACAGGCCGTTCATTGACACCTCTCGTCAGTCAGCATCGAATTATTCTCTCTCTTCGTATCTGTCGTATGCGGTGAGGTGGGCACATCTCAAGAAGGAAAATATTATTCTCAGCATTGGGAGTGCGTGCCTGCAGACCTTCTGACGGATCTTGCAAGGGAAAGGGAGCAAGCGAGTGGTTAGCCAGCCAGAAATTAAAAGACACATTGCGCAAAGTTGCGAGGAAGATGGTTATGAAATCAAGATTCTAGTTTATATGCAGATTTTGCATTTCTGAAGCTAGGCCGGGGTTCGTTGATCGTATAGTTGGCAGGACTAAATGGAGGTCGAGGAATCTTGGAGGGAGGTGAGCTGAGGTCGACGAGAATCGCGCCACTTTGATGGATGACTCGGGGCTTTCCAACTATTTTGCCAGGGCGAGGGGATCGGGTGGGCGCGAGTGGCGTCGGGTAAAAACCGTTATGGATCGCGTCAGGAGGTATCGGTGTTGGCCTCGGGGATAAGTTGGAGCGAGCCTCGGCCGAATAGGTGGGCGGATGGCGGTAGCTGGAGGTGAGAGCTCGACGAGCGATCGCAAGAAACAGCCGTGGAGAAGAGACTGCCTCTGGAGCCAGCCGAACTATCGATTTTCCTGGCCCTCCTCAACCCTCTGTCCTCACTTGCTCCTAGACGCGCGCGAGTGCGCGACTTCGCCGAGGACCACGAGGAGGATGCGCCCCCCGAGGAAAAGGCGGCTGCACTCTTCGTGATATTCTCTTTTCTGGCAGCCAAGAGAACTCCTTCCTTGGGCTGGGATGTTCCGCACGCGGTTCCCCCGCTTTTTCCCCCGAAATCGAGAGACACACATCTTCGTGCTACTTTCCCGAGGAGTACCCACCGCATCAACTCTCGAAGCGAAGGTCTTTTCCAATGGACTGGGGACACCGAGCGCTGTTACATCCTTCCGTTTAACGAGTACGACGTTAATCTGCTTGGTAATGCAGACAAAATTTCCGAGAGTACACGACGATAAAAAGCGGACAAGGGCGGCATAAAAAGCGCCGCTTTTATCTGAGCCCTCGCAGACACGCGCTCTTGGTCCGGTCTCCACGGGGGTTTCATAGTCGTGTAAGAAAGGTGCACCTTACAAGAGCGCGATAAAAAAATATTGAAAAGTTACGACGCTTCTAGGTATATCCCCCCGGTGTGGTATATGTATGTATGTATGTATGTATGTATGTGGGATACATAACTTGGTGCGGTTCCACGAGTTCCGAGATATCGGATGACTTTTCCATAGATCTTCAGTTCGAGCCGGCATTTCACCCTTAACGGTTCTCCGAATATGATAAAAAGGTATTATCAATAAAATACCGAGCCGTTTCCTGCGCAAGATATCGTGTCTACTTTCCTCCTCTCTCTTTCTCTGTCTCTCTCTCTCTTTTGCTCACTCGCCTTGGCAAACATTATCGACATCACCTGAGAAGTATTTATCGGCGGGTCCGATAACTACGTCTCTACATACATATGTGATCGCAAGTCCCGAGATAGAGTCCTGCCGATTCACGACTCTTACAACGTACACCCACCCACTTTCAAACACACACACAGACACATTTATAGTTTCTGAGGCTGGATAGCATTTTTGAGAAATCGATCAGGAATACATAAGAGGCAGAGCCGCCCTGTACCCACACTTTACCTTTTAACCCCTTGAGCCTCGCTGGCTCTGCCATGAAACCATAAGTAAATCGATTTCCTCGCCGCTCTATCTTCTTCGAGTGCGCCCTGAGAAAAGAAAGAGTATACATTGAGCGGGTCGCGGGACACGGGGTCCCAGAAATAGTGTAGCCGATGTCTAGCGGGCGGGCGGTCGCTACTTTTCTCCTATCTTATCTATTTCTAGCCGCGGTGCTGGCGGAGCAATGCCGTCTGGGTCCGGTAGTTCTTTTCGCCGGCTGCGAGGCAGCCCTCCGGTGTCATAATGTGATATTCCGCGCGAGTTCGGGCGTCTCTCCTAATGGAGTTTGCGTGTACGAGTGCGACAAGCTCGATTTGAGGCGACAGTGTAGAGTTGGCGGAGGTTGGAGGTTGGCGGTTGGGTGCTGGAAAAGGAGGAGGTGGGGGAGGAGAGGTAGAGGCAGAAGAAGCAGCAGCTGAGCTGCTGTGGGGTGGCAGGTGTAGGGTAAGGCTGATGGTAGCGTAGCGAGGGTGCTGCTCCCAGGCCGCTTGCAAGCCTCCGCCGCCTCTGCCGGCTCTGCCACACCACTTCTCGCCTTTCGTCGCCACTCGAGCCAAGCTGGCTGCTGCTACTGGCGCTGCTGGGGTGCATAAAACGCCGCGGGGCTAATTTTATTTTGCGTTAGCGGCCCTCTCTTCTCCTCGTCGACGACGCCGGCGACAGTAACGGGAGCCACTGCCGTATTACTGCCGCTTTCTTCACCGGCGTTCACTCCACTTGCCAGCTCCGCGCAACACTTCCTCCCCCATCCTCGAGTGTTTCTTCTCGCCGGCACGTTATTTAGCGCGCTTGACGTTCGGAGATCGATCCACCCAGGAAAGTTGATAAACAGTCGGCTCTTCTTTGTCTTATCCCCTCGAGGAGCCGCGGCCACTTCTCCCCCCGGAGGAAAGAACCGCTGGAAGGCCGATGCGACGCGAGATGTTGGAGTGTACCGATATTAACAGCTTCGCGCGCCCTGCAAAACCAATTATTCACTCACAGCGAGTAGAGCAGGCAGCCAGGATGGTACATACTCCGCTCGAAAATGTATACGAAGAGGCGCTTGACGATATTCGTGACAGAGCCAAGTTTCAGTCGGCTGGAAAATTTCCTTGGAAATATCGGGGTTTAATAATCGTGGCAATTTGGCTGGCACTATCTTGGAGGGCGACGGAGTACAATGCGTTGATAGGAGCCGTATCGTGCGGGATGTAGTGAAGGGAGGAATTCTTTATCGGGGATTCACGCTTGATATCGCGGCCGCGACGCTGAGAGCGTCACGATGTACGTTAAGATAAGTAAAGACGCCGCTGAGCGAAGTAGTAAAGCGCATTATCGGAGATTCATAGCGGCGGCAAGCTCTACTCGTACCTCCGCAGTCTTTTTCCCTCCTTCCATCTCTCTTTCGTCCTCTCTCTCCCTCTCCCTCCCTCGTCGTCGGTTGCTAGTAATTTTAGGTCGTAAAGAGTACAAAGCGCGCCTGTTATTCCGGGCGTCGCGCGCGATAGTGGAGCCAAGGATACCGGCTTCATTACACAGGACATTAAGCTAGCAGACATACAGATGACTTTTAATTTTGCCAAGCCAGCCGGCCCTCGGCTGCTCCCATCTCCTGGCAATTATGCCTCGAGCGTGTTGCTGCTGCTGCTCGAGGGAACTGCAAAGCGAGCCGCGCTCCGAGTGCGCGAACCTCCACATTCGGAGCAGAGTAAGAGCATCGCGAGCGGGTGGCGCCAACGCCGAGGCGCTCGCTGGCACGAATTTGGCGTGGCGCGCCGAGACGAAGACGAAGAGTACGTGCACACGAGCGTCGTCGGTAGGCCAAGGGTTGAATACATAGATGCATGCGCGCCTTAACGTCACCTCGCTTTCTGTCACAAGTACAAGACTGTGCTCGGCCTCTCGTCTCACCGTCCTTCCACCACAACTGCCAGCCCGCCGAGCACCGTTCTCGTTTTCTTTCGCCCGGCTCTTTCGCACCACGAGTTTCCCTCGCTCTCCCCCGCGTACTTGCTCCGACCTAAGTAACATCGCTTCAAGTGTTATTTTCGCCGGGAACGTTCATCTACTTCTTCTTGCCGCGCCGCGCCGCTGGTATTTTTACGAGCCTCTGTGTGGGGACTTGTAATGGCTAGTGGTGTTAGGTGTGCGTGACTCTCGGAACGCATGTATACGTGTATGTACCTCGAGCGTGGTTGGCCGTGGCCGCACGGGTACGGCGACTTGGGATAGGCTTGAACACACGTTTCGGATTATGGGGCCCGTAGCGACGCGACGCGGCGATACATGTGTGCGAGAGCCGCGGAAAAGCACGGCGAAAGTGGCTGTATTCGTGGCGCGTTATGACGCAGCCTCCAGGATCGAGCCATCGCCTTGAGGGTGCATTACCGCGGGAATTTAAGGGCACCCATGCCAGCCGGAGTCAAGCGCAAAATTGAGTTTGTATCGCTTTGCGAGAGTATCCTCGCTCTCGGCCTTTCAATATCGCGCGCCCTTTCACAAAGAGAGTTGGAAAGGGCCACGCCTGTCCTTTTAATCGGGACTTTGTTCAAGGGGCTATGTTGGTCACGCGGTCCTTGACCTCCGCAGACCGGGACTCATCGCGCCCGGCATTAGAAAGTGACACGCTGGATAAACAGGTCGCCGGTTAAGATAACCGTGTGGCGTACAGCCCGAGGGACGTAAAAATATCACGCTGCCGCGGAAATTTGCGCCGATCGCCTTTATCGTTTTATTAGGCCGCTGTTACTCACTCTCTTTACGATGGTAGAGGCTATCGAAGACAGAGCCGGTCGAGCGGTACGGAGAGTGAGGCAGTTTGACAGAATCTAATAAAGCACTAAAGACAGGCGTGAAAGTCCGCCGAGACACACTTGTACGACGAACAGTAGCTCGCTCATAGTCAGTCGTCAGTAGCGTGACCAAAATATTCAATAGACTTTTCTAGGAATCCGCCTGGCATCAAAGCGAGCTGTTGTTTTGCCTCTAAAAATGTAACGGTAGATTATTCGCTCGGCATTCGTCAGGACAAGTCTCTCAAGGTTCTCGAGGCTCAGAGCCGAGAGTACAAGATTGGATAGCGTGAAATGATCACGCATCCAGGTGCCACGGGAGGAATAAGTGCGTTGTAAGTAATTGTCCGGGGAACGGATAACTCGCAATCGATTATCGTCGAGAGCCGCGTGTGCCGGCTGGTAAATCGCCGCCGCCGCCCACGAATCGACATGCCGACGAGGCGTGCTCGAAATCGGATATTCCACGCACGTGGGCCACGCGGTATCTCTCGTGGGCTCGCCATTCAAGCCAGGTGAAACGAGGGGCTCTCCGACTGGTCATTTGCCAGAAGGGCCTAGCCAGCCAGTCAGCCAGTCAGCCAGTCAGCCAGACTGGAGGGTTGCCACGATCCCTCGGTTGTGACTCAGCCTCGGAAACACGTTGCAACGTTGGCCCAAGTTGGCGCTGATTGATCAGAACAGTCTAAAACAGTGGAGGGTGCCCCGGGATAAGATAATAGGGGCTGCATGAGTCAAGGTGTATGCTCGCATCAGATTCACTCACGCATCAGATCAATTAGGGGTTCATAGATGCTTGCCTGACTAACTTGGATTTAAGTGACGAGGAAAGCTTGAAGGAAGGTCGGATGAGATGTAGTGTGGAAATTTGCTTTCCAGAGTCGCGCGCGACATGTTCACGAGCCTGGCTTATCGGCATCTCATGACGTTTATCACACATTACCGTCGTATCCTTTAAGAGGAAACCTGTACGAGACCATC
The DNA here is from genome assembly GCA_963675795.1 of Crossocerus cetratus. Lineage (NCBI taxonomy): Eukaryota > Metazoa > Arthropoda > Insecta > Hymenoptera > Crabronidae > Crossocerus > Crossocerus cetratus. The sequence continues at coordinate 21,876,939 of OY776662.1, read as the reverse complement.
CAATGGTAGAAAGGCCGTGTATGTACGCGGTGATGCAATCTCAGTTTGCCTAAGAAGATAGCCCGTGTAAACCTCCAGTTTTGTCGAGTCCAAGTCCAAGCCTTTCCTCTAGCCGAATCTTCCAAAATTCATTCGAGAGTTCTCACACACTTTGAATTAGACTCCTCGGCCGTGTCTGACGAATGAGAGAGAGAGAGGGAGAGAGAGAGGCTGGAGAATGTTGCCGAGATGTTCTAGCATCAAAGCAGAAGCGCTCTTCCATACTAGCGACTTTGCATCCGAGACGCATGCCTTGCTGCAAAGGCGAGCATTCTGCTTTTCGAAGTACAGAGCAGAAGCTGGCGCGCGCGCGAGAGAGGTGGCGGGTTGTACGTGTGTATCAGGGAGAGGCGAAGTGAAATATCTTTGCTCAATATGAACACGAGTTGCTGTGCTGGTGCGGCGGCGGCGTCGGCGTCGGCTTGTCTACATTCGTTGGGGCGCGTTCTCTTTCAATTGGAAGCCCGAGTGCGAATTCAGAAATGCCTGCGCGTGGGAGGAGGGAAACGTTTCACGCTGCATGGACGTGTATGCGGCTCGCTCGAGACGGCGCGAAGCGGCGAAGCCGAGGAACAGGATTGCGAATAAAGATAGGGGGCTTTTTGAGGAGAAGATCGAGCGGCAAAGAATACTGCCGACAGGAACGCTCCTCCGGATGATAAGAGACTTTACCGTTCCTCGGCGACGTGTCCAGGCATCTAAAACCGCGCCGGGGCCTCGACATTGACACGCTGATATCGAAGGAAAGCTCGCGTCAGAATCTTCCACGCTCGCACGGACGAGCTCCTCTCGGCTCTCGCAGCTAGAGCGAGAACAGTGCTCGAGCAGGAGAAGTATCTCCCGTACAACTATTCGACAGTTCGCCGAAGCATGAAAGCTCGGAATGCAAATCTCGCTGGAGGGTCAGGCGTGCACATTCTTCCCGCGATTCTCGATCATTTTTATTGGATTCCTAGAAAGGAAGGTTTAGGATCGAGCGGTCCCGCAGCGTGTACCGCGAGCGCGTACGGGTGGAAAGTTGCCGCGCACTCACTTGAGATTGTACTTCCCCAGTGAAATGCACATTTCGCTCGAATTATGCGGGCGATCCTGCGCGGGGGAAGGGAAGACGCGGCGCGCGGACCGCACACGCGCTCCGTGCACTCCTCGGGATCCTGTTCATTCCCGGAAAGGTGCCACATTGTCGCCCGGAACGACACTTTGTGCCATTTTATTTACAGCCTCGTAAATAGTCGGCCGCTTTTTGATTGTATCATGTAGAGCGGTGAGAGCACCGTCGAATGTTTATGTGCGATGGGCCCTCGTAAAAGCGTTCTTATTTCGCGCCATCAATATTCCTACGAGCTCCCGGCAGACAATAAGCGCTTGCTTCCTTCTTGCTGCAGCCTCGTGCAGTAAAAATAACTTTCTAAATCAAACCCCGCAATGACGCTACAAATCGTCTAGGGAAAGAGGAAAGATCACTGCGCGGACTTTCACTGGATTTATCAGAGGGCGCAGGAAGGTTCGTCCGAAGGAATATACCTAATCGAATGGCAGAGGTGCGGGGGATAAGTCAGGTGGGAGAATTTTCCTCGAAAAAGGGATAACAAGAGAAGTTGCGCATTTCCCGCGTTCGGGGCCGTCGGGAGCAAAACCGGGGAACGTATTTCATCGCGAATAGTTGCTCGCATTCGCGGCAACCAAGATCGTGAGAACATTCCCGGCGTTTTCTGCCAGAGGAGCGAAGCAGAGCGGCGCAGCCGGCGTTCGGCCGAGAGTACGAGCTGCGAATTTCCAGCGTCGGGGGATGAAGGAAAAAGCGTTCAGACCGCAATTATGCGTCGCATTGCTCGCATATTTTCCCCCTCACAATCGTGTTATCAGAGCAGTCATGAAGATAGTCCCGCCACTGCCTGCCACCCTAACCACCCCCCACCCTCGAACGGACAACTGGGAATATAAATACCGCGCCGAGCGAAAAAGTCGTGCCTCGACTCATTTTCCCTCTTTCGAAGTCAGAGGGTGAGCAAGAAACGTGTGAGAGAGGTAGAGAGAGAGGGAGAATGCGCGAGCGAGCAGGTACTTTCGGGGAAGAAGAACTCCTTATCGTTTAGTAGTCTGGCTCGTTCAGCGAGAATTATTATGCTTAAAATAAAAGAAGCGGCAACCACCCCCGCGCCTAGCTCCCACCCCCTGTATCTGAATCTTCTTAGACTCGCATTGCTGCGGCACAGAGAGCTTCGCTCTCTCAACTCCAAGAATCGCTTTGCGAACCAGTCGTAAAGATTCCGATTGCCAACTCGGAGATTTCTCTTTCTCTTTCTCCGGCCGCTGGCCGCCCCGTCCGTGAGAACCCATCGAAATGAAAAGAAAGCTTATGTAAATTACTATTGTCAGGAGGACATCGCGAAGGCAATAGCGGCTGGCGGGTCCGCGAGCGGCTTCTCTCCTTCTTCTTGGTCGTCGACGTCGGATCGCAAGTGAACCGTTGCCACTCGCTCGCCACGTCCGCGACTCTCTTGGACGAACAGTCGCAGTCGGAGGAAAGAAAAACAAGGGGGAGGAAAGCCGGGGAAAAGGAAGCCGCGAGTGGAATTGCTTCTCCGGCTCCGCCACTACCACGTATTATTTTCCTTTCGACCTCCATTTACTTCTCGCGCGGCCCTTTCTCGCCCTTAAGCTCGCCCCGTGTTATGGCCACCCCTCGATATCGCCGCTCCTCAAACGCCGAGACACCAAATCATAAGCCCCGCGTATCGATCTGTCGCTGCTTTCAGTCGCCGGCCGGCCTTTCCTCATTAAAGCGGATAGCTCGTAGACTTCTTCCCAAGTGCGAGACTGCGGGAGTGCGGGAGTGCGGGTTTCGCTCGGCAAGAGCGGGGCTGCAACTGCTCCTCGAGCTGCATCCCCTCGATTATCTTCCGCGCGAGAGATCGCAGAGCATCATAGCGAGTTTCGTCGGACTTGGCCCGGCAGGGCAAGTCGAAAGAGACAATACTTTCCCGTCGGCTGATTAACGGAGTGGGTGAGTTGACGGAGGTCGGAAATCGGCGCGCAGCTTCCCTGGCAGCCTCTCCGGATCCCTGTTTCTCTGAGCGGCATCCGAGCCTCGAACCGGCATTATGTAAACAAAGAGTCGAGAAGTTACCCTGAAAGAAGGGCTCGCCACTCGGCTCCGCCGCTCTATGTATATGTCCACATGTGACATGCACGCGACAGAGTTGCTTTCCTCTTTGCGCGCGTGTGGGCGCGTGTGCGCGCGACTGTGGACGGGGATCTGGGGAGGCAGGTTGTGTGTGGTCCCCGCGAGACGTATTCGGGCGCTCGCGTCGAAAGAAAGCGAGCTGCGGCGCGGGTGAGCCCTACGAGTAGTGACATCAAAGGCATCGCGGAAAAGCTGTAAATGTGCGAAAGAATGGGTTAAAAAGCCGAGGCGAGCAGAGCTTGGTATAACAGGAACGGCGAGGGTACACCGGCAACTGCAACATCCACGCCAGTCTTGGTCGGCCGACTTTCGTGGCAAGGAGGCGAGGGGCTTCCACTGGGAAAGCACTGAAGGACGCCGGAGGACCTTAAAATGAAAACATTCTGCCCTCAAAGCGACCCTACCTCCACGAGTCACCGCCCTCATTCGCCCTCTCATTCTCGTTCCTCCGGCAACCCCAGCCTTTCCTCGATTCCCGTCACCCGGAACCCCTCTCTCTCTCTCTCCCTCTCCTTCCAGTCCTTGATATAGTCAGTCTTTAGCCAACGAAGCGGAAGTATGCGTAACGCGATCTGCACTGATTTCACGCGCTTACTTACACATTCCCTCAGTTCTCTCTCTCTCTCTCTCCCTCTCTCTTTCTTCCGTAGCAACATCTGAAATATAGCAGGCCGACTTACCCCGCTCTCTTTTTACGATTGCATGACGCCACCTGAGAGTTAGTCGAGTTTGTTTCGGCCCGCTATAAGACTTGGCGTTGTACACTAGAGGGAGCAGTAGTTATCCGTGGGCGCGGGCTCGTGGGTACTGGGTAGGGAGGTAGTCTGGCAAATTTAATTCGTCTACATTCTGAAAAGTTCCCGGTGCAGCAGACTGTAAGGAGAATCCGAGTAATTTGGGAGTTTAGGAGGCATGTTTGCGCGCGTGCCTTCCATTTCTCATTTCGTGGCGCAGCTCGGCTATAACCGCACCCTGGCCTATCACCGCGGCGGCTCCTCGCTCGCCAGAATCTGTACACATCGACGAATAGCGTGTTTCTATTACTATTATTCGGGAGGTTAGGAACCGTCGCGTCGGGGATAAATGGTACGTGCGCCGGCGCGCACGTGGCACCTTCAATAGTCAAGAGAGCGTAGCACGAATTTCAAATTGGATGCTAAGGAGTTGAAGCCGGTAGAGGAGGAGGAGGAGGAGGAGGAGGAGGAGCGAGCAGAAAGTTTGGCCGGGCAAGAAACTTGTCGGCGAGACGCAGCCGGGACGGTTGAGGATTATTCCTCGCGCAGCCGAGCAGCCGAGCAGCCGAGCAGCCGAGCAGCAGGCCGTCTGCCTTCCCGGCTGTTGTAGCCGAGTGTGGGAGATCGATCGCCCGCCGCTTTTTCTCTCGAGCCAAGTGTCCCCGAAGATTCGTCGGAACTATCGAGAGAAGCCGTTGCTCAGTGGGCAGAACACGGGACACGAGACGTCGTTAATCTTTCTGCCGGCGGCCTCCAGCGGAAGCGGAAGTCGATCGCCGCCAGTGTCACCATGTTCGCCCGTCACCATGCAATCTTCCGAACCGCCCAGCGAACGAACCCCAACGTACCAGCGGCACCCAGTAGTAACACTCGGTGACGGCCAAAATCGTACCGACTTCGCGTGGGATCTTGTCGCCGCGCCGCGACGCGACGCTCGCTTGACGTGTAATTTCCACGTGGCAGAGTCGCGACATGTTCCTAGAGGAACGGACAGAGACAGAGATGGGTTTGCGCTCGCGCGTCTATTAGAGTTTGGTTCATGATGATCATTCAGAGAAAGATAGAGCGACTTTTACACACTCTCTCGTCTCTCCCCTTCCCTGTCCCCCGGAAGACGTACTATAAACTGGACCGAGTATTTGGCTTGCAAACACTGCCAAAGTACTCTCATTCTACCACACACAGCACAATTGAGACATCGGATTACATCGGCCAGACTCAGTTGGCTCCTCCCTCCCTCCCTCCCATACTCTCTCCGGGTACGCGCGACACGTAATATCCTTCTCCCTCTGTGTTTAGACTATTCGTATTTACCCCCGGTAATAACAAGAGTAAGTATGTACCCCGGTGGCTTTATCCCGATACCGACGCCGACGCCGCCGCCGCGTCGTTTTCCTTTTACCACAGCGAACGGGTTGCTGTTGTCGTTAATCGGCTGGCGAATCGAGAATTGTACTGACTTCCCGACTAGACTTTGCTAAAGGCGGATGGCACAGGGTGTCTCACTTGGCTGCCGATCGCTACTGACGGATATAGGCCGTTGAAAATGTTATAATAATACGGTGTTGAGTCATTTTAATATAAAGGAGCCTTTACCGAGTCTTTTCCACTCACTGAAATTTATTTATAATATTAGAAATTGTATCCATAATGCTGGAAAGAATTGGAACTCGAGTGTGAAGGGGATGATTAAAAGGCAAGTACTCACCCTGTACATAGACTAGCGCAGCGTAACACCGTAAAGTAAAGCCTTTGGTTTTCTGACAGCGGTTTCACATGTCTGCGGGTGGGACGTGTGGAGCTGTCCCGAAAGATTTCTAGGATGTTTGGTCAGGGTGTCTTTGGGACGTGGGAGTCGTGGCAACGATAGCAAACCCCGGTCGCTCCTCCTTTTTCATCGGTTCCAGTCAATAAAGCTCACAGCTCTTGTTTTGCCTTTGGCTAACCACGCCGGATCACGAATCCCTTCCGTTCTTGTGCGGGGCAGGTCCGTATATACTTCACCGGCGCTTTTTCCGCCGGTACGTTCGACGTATCATCCTTTTCGCTCTCTCCGCTCCCGTCGCTCTTCTTGCCCCTTCCTTCCTCACTTCCTGTCTGGCGAATCTCGTGGCGGGCGAAAAAAGGTGCGGCGCACTGCGAGCGTGCACACTGCGGGATTCCCGGGTTCCAGATAAGAAAGAAGCCCGCGAGGCATTTACCCAATTCGCCAAAGCATTTCCGTGTTTAGCAAGTCGCTGTGTCATTGGCATCCTCGCCCGGCTCATCGGCGGAGCGTAGCTCCGACTGCCCCGGAGTGCACTCGCAACTTGGAAATTGACGCGTGAGCGGCAACTCTAAAGTGGCAGGGATGAGGGTGGCGATTGTCACGGCGACGTAGCAAACTCTGAGAGAGAGGGGGAGAGAGCGAGAGCGTGGTTTCGCGCTCAGGGGACAGGAAGGCCGCCGTGTCACCGGATTCACAGTTGGCGCTCCCGATACAAAGATTCCTCGTCGGACCACCGACGAACACGCTGTCTCCCCCGTCCTCTCTCCCTTTCTCTCGGGACTCGGCTAAACCCGAACTCGCCGACCATTATGTACCCGGGGCGGGAGGGGGGGCGGGAGGAGCGCGGAAAAATATCGAGCGCACTTTGCGCCCGACGTATCTAACAGGAAAACTTTGAGCGTGCGCGCCGGGAAATGGGAAAAGGGATTAAAAGAACTCTTGATGTAGTTAGACTGTCCGGTTTATCTGGATACATTTTACGAGATAGATTCAGCACTCCCGCGACGCCGCTACGCGTATCCATTCGCGTGTCAGGAAGATTTATCCATTTCACGATAGGAGCGAGCGTGAGTAAGGAAGCGCTTTTTAATACGTTTATTTTCCTATGTATCATCTTGGATATCTGTCGCCCGGGAAACACTCGCGGGCCTACACTCACCTCTTTGGCCCGGTCCTTCCCTTCCTACCGCGGCTGGCTCTCGGCCTTTCCTCTCTCCTCGTCTCGATTTGTCCGTGTTGAGTGTAGGAGGACTGTCGCAATGACTGATCAGAAGACTTCTATCTTGGGAGGAGCAGCCGAGCGGGAACACGACGTACCGTCGTGTCGGGCTCGCGTTAGATTTATTTGAGCGAGGGACGGAGGGAGAGGATGTGCTGTGCCGTTGGGGCTCGGTGCTCTGCGCCCGTGAGCGAGGGTGCCGGGCCTCCACGCGCTTGATCGAATGACTCCGGATCCGGGAGCAGTGATAATGAAATTGCCACGAAAAACGAGAAAGCCCCGCTCCGCCAGCACGTCAGAATAAATGTAGCTCACCCTCCGCCACTCATAATTCGATATCGTAACTGCATTACGCAGTACAGTGGGGCTGGGGTAGGATATATCCGCGCGCAACCCTATCAGGGACATCTATCCTCACAGAGCATTCTTTCCAGGCAAAACTCTGCCCTCCTGAAATGTTGATATGACGCGTCGCACTTTACGTCAGTGGACGCGGCCAGTCTGTGTTGATCGTAGAGTGGCGGTGCGGTGGGGTGGGATGGGGTGGTAGAATGCGGTAGGGCGGGGGTAGGGCTTCGATCGTCCCGAAATTCCCTTCATCAATATTAACTGCAGGGTGTCGGGCAGAGGGATGGTCTTGAAGCGTGGCGAGGAGGCAAAAAAAGGATCACACCGAGATCCCGCGCGATCGTATTGGGCTACTACCTGCCACGGCTGGCTGGGATAAGGGAAGATTAAACGAAACCTTAAGCGGCCGGCTCGTTTTTAGCTTAGGCGGAAGGAGAGTCGGCTGCCAGACGAAGATGGTGTGGGAGCGAGGACACGTCGAGCGCAGGGGCGGCGGAGGGCACGAGCTACGGGGAGAACGACGCTAACCGGGAACCTTCGGAGACACTTTTACCGAGGGCTGCTTCTCTTCCCGTAACTGTATTCGCTGCCCCCTGCGTCCCCTCGCGTCCCCCGCGTTCCCCGCGCTCGCGCCGCCACCTACCACCTTGTGTGAGTGTCGGTCGGTGTGTATTCCGTAAAATACGAGCGTGCCGGAGTTAAGCCGGCCATAGATCCTGGATGCTGGAGGGAAAGAGAAAGAGAAAGAGAGCCCCGAGGTCTGCCGAGTGCTCGTTCACCTATCCTTCCTGCGAGCTACAGGAGTCTGCTCTTTCGACTCGGGAATCTTTTTACGTCTCGCCGGAGAGACTTCTCCGTGGCCTATAGAGATCGCGAGGAAGCCGGCTCGATATATTTTTCATACCATTTATTACGCCACTGGGTTCAATAAGCGATCCCCGAAAAATATCGCCATTTAATCCCGATCGAAGTGCCCCTATCATCCGGCCATGTTTACAGGTGCCAAAGCTCTTTACGATTATTGCTCTGTCGCCGAGTATATTTCAGCGGCTATTCGGCGAGCTCAATCTTTCGGCCGGTTTCATTAAAGCCTTTTTAGAGGTCGCCAATTTATTGGATCGCCGCGAGAGCGGAGAGCGGCACGGCTGCGCTTTGCATAAAATATCTGGAATGTTACAAGGATTACCCGCCGTTCGTTCGGGCCACGCTTGACCGCCCGCCCAAACCTGCAGATTCCAACCTATACATATTATATATATTTACCACCTGAAAAATTCATGGCTTTATAAATATGCGGGAGCGTCGGGGTTCGTTATACTCCGTAGTGGATAATAATACAATCTATTCGTTTATTGCTGAGCCGAGTATGGGAGGGTTGGTCGCATATTTAGATCGGCTTTACTCTCATCCCTCTCAGCATCTCTCTCTCCCTCTCTCTCTCTTATACTGCCGGCAACACTCGTGCAGAGCCAATCACGAAACTCTCTTTCACGAAACTTCAGCCATATCCTCGGCGAAGAAAAATTGATCGGATCCCCTCGGAGCGCGCGCGCGCGGGCTCGTCGACCGAGTAAACGACAAACAGGAGCCGGCCGGCTTGCTGGCTGGCTTCCCAGAAAGAATTCTCTTTTTTCGAGCGTGTCAATTATTGACGCGCGCCGCAGAGGCCCGTGAATTCTTCAGGAGGGAATTGGGGTGACGGTCTGTCGGACGCTCCCGCTTTTTTCGTGCGCAAGAGAACATGAATAATACGCGTGTCCTCCGGCGGCGCGCGCGCGCGAAATGCGAATGGGGGCCCCGTTCGATCGGGCGAGGGCTCTAGGAGGCTGGCGTGGGCATGGAGCGTGTCGCGGTGGGAAGGCAGCCGATATAAATTCTGATTCGAGCTGAAAGCACCGGGCAAAGCAAGGCCAAAGCGGTCCGCTCCGGCCCGCTCGCCTGGACACGCTGCTATAAAGCCGTGCTCTCGGCGCAGGTGTGTACACTCGCGCTCTGTCCATGCGCGCACGGACACCGCGGTAGCCAGTGTGATGTTGCGAGGGGGTTGCTGCTTGCTGCTGCTGGTGCTGCTGCGCCGCTCGCCACGCTACATACTTGTCACGAAGCCGCCCCCGCCAGCAGTCTGCATGCATCGTGCTCGCGCGGAAGCTGGCGCGTCCGTCCCTGCTTAAAATGGATATTAATGCACTTACTGGCGGCGGCAACGCGGCCCGACCTTAAATCCTGGCTTATGAATGCGTAATGACCGAGCAGCGCTCTGCAACCCTCCCGACACGGCGCGGCGCAGGCCACCACCGCCAACGCAACCCCGGGCCTCCATTCCGCCGGGGATATAAAGTGCACCACCGCACCACCGCACCTCCGCGCCGAATTAAACTTGATATCACGATCGCACCCTCCCGCCCGTTTATCCTACGACCGCCTCCCTCTTTCTCTTCGTCATCTCGCTTTATCAAGCCTCAGATATACATATAAGAGATTTCGAGAAGGTCCATCGCTCGATTGCGGCTGGGCGGAATTCGAAGGTGTTGCGGGGACCAATAGAATTTCGGGGGATCCGGCCCACAGGCATTTCCCCGGCGCACGAGTTTAGTGGGCTCCGCGGAATTAAAGGAGGCCGCATGAATTTGTATGAAGCCATGGGGACATTCTAAAATCGTTTTTTCTCCTATCTGAATTTTTAGCAGGGCCGCAGCGCTCGCGCTGAATATTAGCCCGGAAAAGTGCTGGTAACCGGCGGCAGCGCGTCTGCCGGAATTATGATAGGGACTCATTTAATAAACCGCCCTCGGCGTCCCGCCGCCCTCATCCGTCACATGCCGCGCGCACAAAGCAGCCGAGATTTTCCTCGGCGCGCTCATAAAGCCTAATAAGTAATTACGTGTATGCGAAAAGGCGCAGCCGAAGAAGGTCTTCCATGGCCGTGGTGTGTCCATTGAAAGCGGGGAGCGCGCGTGGTGAGTGACGGCTTGCATATCGTTATCGTACACGTGGTCGTCACTCGGGTGCGTGCATACATATTTCGGCATTGAATTTCACCGAGCGTGCAAACGCCGCGTTGAAAAAAGAACTCGGTGTCGCAGGCACATAGTGCGCAGAGAAAGTGTATGTATGCTCATTCTAGAAGATGAGGGTGGATGTCGTGTGTGTCCCGTCGGAAGGAAGGAAGGGTGGGAGGGTGGTCGTCCGGTGAGGTGCTCCTGAAAATTCGACGTTTCCGCAGATTTCCTTTGGAGCCTCTCTCTCTCTCTGCGCCACAGAGCGTATCTACATACCTACATACATAGGCATGAGGGTAGAGAGGGAGAGTGGGCGAGTAACGAACGTGTCTTTTCAGGAGTTGCTCCGCTCGGTCGGTTGAAAGAGCATCGCTCGCACCACGATCCTCGGAAACTTTCGCACATGATATCGAATTCTACGGCGAGACGGCCGTGACTCGAGGCTCCGCAGGCTCTTATTAAGGGAAGCGGAGCCAGCCCTCGAACCAGCTTGTATCTGCTGCTCGGTCATCCACGTGCTCGAAACGGCGTCGCTCCGATATGTCGACTGTACTCGGCCAGTGCCGTCAGTATATTCGCCTCTGTTTTACACCGATGAAACCCGTGCTCGCCCGCTCCGAACGTAATTGCGGTTGCTCCGTCTGCTAAGTTTTCCTCGGCAACAGCTGTCGGCCGCCTCGCGTGGTCACTTTCCTCGCCGGCGAGAACGAGAACCACAGAGACAGAGAGCGAGAGAGAGAGAGAAATTTAGTGCTTTCAGGAAGCTGCTGTAAAAGTTGGCTCAATGGGGTGTGATCGGTAGAAAGGAAATTGAAGAAGCCACCTCCGTTGGCAGTCTCGCTGAGCCAAGTCTCCGAAAGCCCTTCGCTTCCTACACAGCCGAGCGAATACTCTTGAGTATTACAGAGTATGTACTCATTAGTCTGGTAGCGGCCTGTATACATATGTATTGCAATAACATACATAGAGGTAATCTCGGGTCACGCAGTGTCGAGTAATATCACTCGATGTCACTTGGTAGGTGCTTGGAAATTGATAGTGGCAATTCTCGAGGAGCGCGAAACTTGCAGATTGCGGTGTCGGATTACCACGCGATAAACAGTCTGAGACACGTGGGGGTGAGGGGTGGGTGAGGGGTGGTTGGCAAGTTTTCGACTAAACCGATAGCGGCGCGGCCTGCCAACAAGTTTGACAAGAAGCTCTTAAGTGGCACGGATACGCAGATTAACATTTTAAATTCGAGAAGCCGTATAGCAGCGGAGCGACAGTTGCACCAACTGCGCCGGCAACGGGAGCGGGCATTCGCTGACTCAAGTGAAATGCCCGCTCGTTCGCTCGCCCGAGCCACCGCTCGCTCTGCCAACTTCGGCAAACTTACTTTTTATGGGCTTAGCGTTCTTTAACGCTCGCCAAAGATTGCGCACGTGATGTCGGGCCGTTTTGTACGTTTATTGCTCGAGATCGCGACGTGCAGAATATATCTCCGGATTGGAATACGCGCGTAGAAGCGGCCGCGGGGGCGGCCAGCCCCACTTCATCCCCTGACGTATCCAAGCCGAGAAACTTTCCTCGCCCTCGGCGAAACTTCCCCGGCAGAGTAGCTACCTAGTTTTCCGTTTCGCCGATTAGATCCGAGTTATTCCATTAGAAGAGTTCGCCGAAATAACCGAGAGGCTATTGATCGACCTCCAGCCACCACCACCTCCGCTCTCCGCCACTTTCGGACAAGTCGCGCTCCACGGAATGCCGAGTAGGCCGCTTTTGTCCTCTCACATCTCTCTTCTTTTTCCGAGACCACCGCTTTCTCACTTCATTCCCCTCTAGATTTGTCGATTCACTTTACATATGTAGTATAATGAAACCCAAGTATAGTTTCCGGTGCCGGACTTATGAAAGCACGCAATTTCTCATCGAGTAATTATGAGTGGAGCTAGTAGTATGATATACTTATCGTCGGGTGGATGAAGTGAATTGAGTGTGATTGTGTCCGGCCAGTCCCGTGGAGAGACGGTCTAGCGCGGCTAACCAGAGCAGAGTTCCCAGCTGCGGCTAGGGAAACTTTCGAAACAGTTGAAGCGCAGGCTGTCACCCTCTTCCCTCCTTCTTTTCCCCGCTCGCAGAAATAGCTATGTGTCCCTAACGGAGCTAAAAGCTGAGGGTAACTGGCTCAAACGGATAACAAGAGTGGAGTAACCAGATCTAGCATCCTCCTCCATCGGCCGCCAATTCACTTGTCCAGCGACTCTCCCTCGGCCAACCCTCGAGCAACACGCCAGTCCGTCTTTTCGGTCTTATCGACCGCAACTTTCCATTATGTCGTCTCTCACATAAAGTTCCGCTCCCGACATTTCTCTGGCGGGCGCACGCGTCTTTACGTACAACAATCCCTTCCTTCATCGAGGCCGTAGATCCTAACGTCCTGCGAGCGTCCGAGTCTTCCGTGACTACAACGCTCGCGCTCCAGAAATAGTCAGACAATGGGAAGGATACTCATTGAAAGGAAGGAGTGGCTTGATTAAGCCTGGAATCCTCTTAGGAATAGAAAGCGCTATTTACGCGTGATTGTATGTTACTATTAAATAGTCGGCGGGGCGTTTATTAAGAGAATTGCATTGGCGTATCCCATTTGGAGGCTTGGTTTATCCCGGCTTCCCCCCGGGGAGCTTCAGCATCGGCATCACAGTCACCCTTTTTCCTCTACTTTGTGGCGAGACGAAGATAATATTATCCCGGCCGAGCGGACTGGAAGATCCTAGGGGTCGAGCGGTATCGACTCGCGGCGTGTGCCAATCTATTTAGGTGAAAGGATCAGCCCTCGGGATCCCCTGGCGAGGACGCATCGTCACGCCGGAGGATCCAGTTGGCCACGCAGTCACCTCTCATTCCTTCCTTACTTGGACGGGCGCATCCCGTAGCCTGGAAATCCCTTTTACGAGGTGTCCTTCGACTGGGGGCATGCCTCATGTAGTAGACCTCGCAAATTGCGTCCCCGCGGACCGGGGGAGCGCGAGGGTGGGGGAGAAAAAGTGTGCGGGGAGAGGACCGACAGGTGCACGAATTCCGTACGTAGTCACGGCTGCGCGCGTATCTCTCTCCTTATTCACGAACCGGTATATTATTAACTTAGACCCCTTCTAACTCTTCCGTAACGGCGACCTTTCCATGTCTCTGCTCGTTCCCTATCCTTTCGTTGCTCACTACACAACCCCCCCTCCCCTCCCTCCCGCGGTCCTCTGTCTCATTCGCTCGTTCATGTACCGGGGCCCACTCCGGGGAACCGGTAGACGGTGCGAGACGACTATTATATTAGCATAATATCGGCAGCCCGGCGCTTTTGAATACATCGCACTGGGCCGCGCGAGTTTTATGCCCACGCGCTCGAAACCGCTATTTACTAGGAGCAAGGCGAGAGAGCCAAGTTTCCGCCAGCGGGAACCAACACCGCCCGCCTGCACATATATCGGTCCTCCAGGTGTCTGTTTGGTAGGCGCAAGTGTGTGCCCCCACCGGCCTATTATGTATTGGGCTCGTGCACACGCGTGTAACGGTAGAACGGTAGACTCGCGTGCTCGCCGGCGATATTCCCGGGAGGTAGAGCCCTCCCGCCACCCTCCCCGAGAGAGCTCACGGTCTGCCCACCCCGGGGATAAAATGAGAATTCTACCACAGCGTCGGCAGTGTGCCTCGAATTTCGTATGTGTGTTCGATTTGAAATACTGCACACGCCGAGGTGGGGCCTTAACGAGTCTTGCGAATTCGTGCCTGCCCACTCTGAGTCACCTAATTGCCACAAGGGTCTATGTATATAGCACGTGGGCTCTAGGTAGATGGAAGGTGGGCGCGTCGTCGCGCAGGGCTCGCCTCTTCGGTGGCAACATTGTGGCCACTGGACGCGCGACGATGTATACATAAATTCAAATGCGATATGACGCGACGATTTATGGAGGGCTTCGTTACACCCGAGACATATAGATTACTTGTTGGAGCGTGTGTCGGGAGAGTTATAGGTGGATCTCGAAACTCCTGGATACGTAATCGGAGGGAGAGCTGCCTCCCGGGAAAGTATAGCTGGAGCCCCCGACCGCTCTGCCGGACTTTTCCGCCAATTATTCACGAACCCTCTGAACTTGAACTTAAATCACGGACGCGGCTATCTCGTTCCGAGGAAAGTGTGAAACCCCCGTGGCAAGCTCAAACTATGAGGAAGCGAAGAAGAAGCGACGCCGAATGGAAGCCTATCATAGGTGGAGAGCTCTCGGTAGTTTCTCGAGCTAGAGAGCGGTTTTTCCTTGGCTCCACTCGCTCGTAAACTACATATATGTGGGTTGCGGTGCGGCCGCTTTTTGCGGTCGCCGCGAAATATTTCACGCTTCGGGTCTATGCTCTCCTCTTGGGTAGTGGCGTCTGCGCTGCCCCCCGGTGTTCAGATATCGGTGTTCGGTTATGAAACATTAGCAATTTGTCGGTGTATGAATAATTCAAGCTCTCTCGGGCACCACCGCCGCCGCCGCCGCCGCCGCCGCTCGCGCCTCTCTTATCTCGCTCGCTCGCTCCCGTGACTAAGGGTATCTCTCGCCATGTTGAATAAACGATTAGAGCCACTCTTACCGCTTTCCGGAAACACGACTGCTACTGCTACTGCTACTGTCGACGTGTGCATACGTGTGCATGCACGTGCCCCTCGTGCAGCATCAATATGCGACGCGCATCTCCTCTACTATTAGAACGTCTCGCGCGTTCACCAGCGCACTACTGACATTCCACTGACTATCTGCCGGATCACTCATTTTTCTTACAGCAGGTCCGCCTCTAGACAAAGCGACTAGATAGATCGCCAATTCACTTGCTGAGTCGAACCTCTCACCGCACCTGGGAATTCCTGTGGACCGGACGCTTAGCGCAAGTTCAAACTGAGTGACAGTACTTTCCACGAACGTTTACTCTAAAAAATAGATTCTAATGAGGAAGATTTTCCTAGGCAATTTGCGGGTATCAGAGTTAAATACAGGCTCAGGCGGTTCCGGCGAATCGAGTTTACAAAAGGGTGGACGCGACCTCACACTCTCTCTCGCTCTCTCGCAAATTGTTGTTCGTTTTATTGTCGCCGGGATTAGCCGCTAATTGCTGACTATTTCAGCGGTTCGCCCTGGACCAGCGTAATTCTCCTTTTCCGCGGGAGGCTCATATTGCCGGAATAACACGCTTATCAATTACAACTTAATTACTTTGAGCGAGTGAAACCCATTCCCTTACTTTCTCTCTCTCTCGCTCTCCTACCGTGGTCTCCTCCGCATTAGAGGGACAACGCGACAAACAGAGTGCGTGCGGGCGCGCGAACGCGCGCACGGGACACTGGGAACGTTTCATTAGCCAAATTGGATTGGCTGAAATCGAGTAAATTCGAATTCACCGCGAGGCTCGCGATCACACGATAAAAGGGTGGTGGGGGGTGGAGGGCGACGTGTTCTAGACCGGCAGGCGTATACTCGCTCGACTCAATAGTTTTTTCCTCTTGGTGCGCCGAATCGGCCTAAATGGATTTCCGCGCGAAATTACGGTGGCACTAGTGCGCTGCGGCGAGCGGCGAGCGGCGTCCCTACGAGTACCCATCCAGCAGTACCTTCTTTAGTAGTACCGGCGCGGTGCGGCGGTGTAGCTTCCCCGGCGGCACAAGTATCCTCGAGAATCCTCCGGCGTAAAAGGCTCCCAGCACATTGGGCCGCAAGTGCGCTCTCGCTTTTTTCCAACCGCGCTCGCCCGCCCCGTCCGCATAACGAGTCTTGCCGCATTACCCCAATCCCGCCGAAAGCCCGCTGGTTGGATAGTAGTCCTCTCGTCATTAGGTCCGCTCTTTCTTTTTTTCCCAAATTTTTCCTCGATCTTCTCAATGAGACCTCTCTCTCTCTCTCTCTCTCTCTCTCTCGCTCTCGCTCACATACTCACTTCGCACCAGTTGTTTGCCCGAGGGATAATGCACTAAGTGCTTGCCGGACAATGCGTTGCTCGGAGTTGCGGCGCACAGAACATCCGGATGTGCATGGTGAAAATTACTCGAAACGAGGCAAAGGCAAAAGAGTGCGATTATGCGCTGGTGTATCAAGAGAGAAAGAAAGCTATAGAGAAAGAGGGAGAGACTGGGACCGAAGGGTCCTGGACCCCTCAAAGTGGTACGTAGCAGGTGAGTGGGCCAGATACACTGAAAGAGAACCATACGTCTGGCTGACGGACCACCAAAAGGAATTAGCCCTGCTGGCCTGCTGACGGCGGCAAGAATGCCCGGGGAAATTGTGTTGGGGCTGGCAAGGGGGCACATCCCGCTGAGGAGGAGCCTCGCCGAATTGGTAAAATGTAGCGTGCGCGGCATGGCCGAGAGGCAGGGACGACGTGCCGCGTGGCGTGGTGCGGCAGGTAACGATAAAATTCGGGCATTAATCAGAATCTTGTTTCGACGGGCGAGCGAGGAAGGGAGCGCGCGGCCGAGTGGCTCCGTCTAACGAGAGACCGTCGGCCATTGTACCATTTACACAATTACACCTTCCCTTTCCCCTTTCTACATTTCCGCGTTCATACGCCGCCCAGGTGGGAGACGAGCGTCCCTCTGCTCCAATACAGCTCTGCGAGCCGACACACAGGGAGATAGTTGCCGCGAAGGAGGAAGGAGTGGAGGAGGGGGAGGAAGGGACCAAGGGCTAGATGAGCCGCGCGACGGGGGATGCTCGGATGGCGGTGCTTGTGGATCGGTTAGGGTGTTCTGCCGGCATTCGTGTAAAAGTAGCTACGCGAGCTGGCCGCCGCTTCGCGTGTGTCGGTGCGTACACACGTGTTATTGATCGCGGCTCTCGCCGCTCGCCTACTCTACCTCCACCGCAGCTCTCTACCAGCACCGGCGAGCGTACTCTCATCCTGCAACCACGGCCTCCTATGGACCACCTTACACCACTGGATTTCCTCCGATCCAAATAACAGATCGACACTGATCTCAGATCGCCCTCTCTCTCCCTCTCGCGAATCTCTCGTTGCGCACCTTTTTCTCTATTTACAATCTACCCGTGTGCGATGTTCAGATTTTACTGCGGGCTGTTGCAGTGTGTTGCAGTGTGTTGGTGGAGTGGACGTTGGGTGAATATGTCCGGTTTGGCAATGCTCGTAATCGAGTTACTCGACTAACGAGGAACGATTCCGCCATTGGTATTTATAGCAGCGGCGTACCGATGAAATTAGTCTCTTTTATCGGGCGACATAGCCTCGCGCACGCCCCGTCGTTATTGCTAGTCCCGTGGATGATCCTGCGACAGAATGAGAGAGTCTGTGTGCGAGTGTGCGAGGGAGGCTGGGGGGGGGGGGATTGTACGGCTCTGTTTGTAATATTTCCATATTCGCGAGCGCCGGGCGCGTGTAAATCCCTGCAATCCGAATAATATCCAGAGCCGATCGGCGTGGTATCCGTGTTAGCCGAGTGATAGGAATATTCGCGCAATCCGGATCACCCGGACGTCGCCGCGATTTATACTCTCGGCCGCGGTGCCACGTGCGAGGGCCGAAGCCCGGCCGGCCGCACTCTCGCGCACACATTGCAAATTCCGCTGGCGTGGCGACCGGGGCGCCGCGCGGTGCGGGGGCTCTAAGTGCATTCACCGGAGCACCGTGAGAGTGGGAGATAAATTAGACGTTTTAAATGGTCGCCGCGATTATCGCGGATTCTGCCGGGAACGCGGAATTCCACGCTGGAATGCCCTTCCCCCCTCGCGGCATTAATGCGTGCATCGTTTTATCCGGAATGCACGAATGGATGCGGATGCATCTTCCGGAAGAAAGGACGCACCAGCCGGCGGTCCGCTGCTGCTGCTGCTGCTGCCGCTGCTGCTTATAAGTGTTAATAATGCGAGCGCTTTCGTTTCGCTCGCTCCTTTATCTCGCCTGAATCCTATCGAGATTTCGGAAATTGTCGATGCACCTCGTTTCTTTCGGACCGCGTCCATCTCTACCAACTCGCGCTACCTAGGATTTCATCATTTTCCCCGTGTAACAATGTCGTAAGCGCCTTTTCCTATGCGTACTTTGATGCGCCGGTAGTTTCCCGATGCATTTCCGGCTGGATGTCTCGCTTTGTTGCAGCGGGAGCTGGCGGGCAGACAGACAGAGTCACATGTGGGAGTCAGTGACAAGCATACTCCCACTGACAGGCAGACAGTCGGACGTAGGAAGGAGGATTCGTACCAGTTGGAGAGAGAGAAAGAGAGTGAGGGAGAAAGAGTGCGGCTGCGGTAGACTGCCGATGTCGCGATAACAACTCAATGTGTACCGTACGGCGACAAGGGCCTTTGACCCTTTCCACTCGACCTCACCTCCGCACCTTACCTCCCTTCGGGGATGTGGCACTGCGGCGCGGCATCCTCCGATCGAAAGGAAATGGAGTCTTTGGCGTGATGCATCGCCCGCTCTAATACATAGATCCGGCAACTTTGAAGGAGAGAACTTGGAAAGCCGCCGGGCGCCCCGAGTGTGTTTAAGAAATGTGTCCCCTAAATCAGTGGGGAAAAAATGGCTACTCACCCCGGGGCTCTCGCCCGGCAGAACATTCGTTCCCGGCCGGCGTGGAACTATCGTCGTTACTATCGCCCCCTTCGCCGACGATCGCAAGAGCGATTTTGCTTATCCAGACTGGCAGTAGTTAGGCACGTATCTCTCGGCGAGGGGCGCACGCACTCACGCTTGGGGTCCCTCGAACCCCGAAACTCTCGTATTTTTCCTGCCAGCAGTCCGCCGATGCCGAGGGCGTAGGATTGCACGAAACGTGGTGCGGTGCTCAGCCGTACCCCCGGGGTAATCGCGTGATTCGTTCTCGAACCCCGTGCATGCCGCTCTTGCTCGCACGCACGCACCAAACGTGCCGCTCGTCAAGGTAGATACACTCTTATCCCTTCCTCCCACAGTGGCCGCAATACTTTTCGGGGCTTGACTCATCTTGATTATGCATCCTCTATAATTCAGCTGGCTCTCTCTGTCTCTCTATCTCTCTAGTCACCGCCGAATATTGGAGGGCGTTCACTCGATCCTTACCTCCCAAACCGCTACTTGCCTTGCAAAGGATAGAGACTGCCAGCTTAATAGGGGCACAATACCAAGAAGAAATGGCAGATATAGAGCCAATACGACGGAGGATTCTCCACGATTCGTCGGGGGTTTTTGTGCTTGACGGTCTGGTGAATTTTTGCTGCTCTCGGGTAAAAGCCGCTTGGCCCCGGCGCGCGATCGTGTTTATTTGTAGACCCGAACAATTGAAAATCTCTCTTTAATCGATGACCCCTCGGCACTTACACGGTTTCGTGCCGAAGTGGCGAAGGATCGCGCCGAGATCAATACGCCGATTCGTCATTTAATTTCAATATTTATCCCCGCGTAAAAAGCTGATTTGATCGCCACTGTAATATCCGGTTTTCCTTCGAAATATGTCAATCCCGTTAACTGATGCTGAAACAGCGCGTAATCACGATACTTGTTAACAGCCCCATCGTTGCGGAATAAACGTTTCTGACAGCAGCAGCCAGTCGACAGAATGTTCGCTGGCGTACATTGCAAAATTCGCCCTCCCTCACCCTCATTTGCTCGCTCTCTCTCTCTCTCTCGCTCTCTCTCGCTCTGGCTCTCATATACACACTTTGATGGATCAAGTGAGAGGCCGTTAATAAATTTAATGCGAATACTTAATGCCCCATGGTGTTGCTGGCAAAGCCGACCGAAATAATCTATTCGCAAACTGCGTGGGCCCCGAATGTGCGTATGTGAGTGCGTGTACATATATGTATATAAATATGTATGTGTAGGTCGCACTGAATTAAAGCCTTATCCTTGATGGTGGGCTCAATGGGGTCTGATTGGAAGAAGAAGGCGAACGGGCGACTCTTTTTCACGATTCAGCGGCGCGGCAGGCCAGTAGGGTGGTGAAGGTGGGGGTGGGGGGTGTTGTAATATATGTATAGCTCGGGAATAGGGCTGCTTGGCCAAGAGCTCCATTTGATTAGGCCGCCAGCTCCCTTTCCTCCTGCCGCTCCTTTCCCGGTGAAGTTTTTCACTATTGAAGGAAGCAGTCGCCGGCATAAAGGCCATCCCGCGAACCTCTTCCTATGCAAATACACGCGCGCACACAATAGCCCGGGCTGGTTCTACTCCGCAGAGTCTGTACTCCGTAGCTAGCCGGCTGCCGCAGCCGCACTCGGCTGGCTCGCGTTCCGTCTGGGCTCGTTTGCCAAGAAAACACGCCGGATGCCATTACGGGTCCAGTAACATCTCTGGCGATATATACAGCCTCTCCTGCCTATCATGTACCCTTTGCCGCAGGTATCCTCCGCATACGTTGCCGGCTCCTTACTCTTCATTGGATGGGTCCGAGCGCGCCAAGAGCCTCTCGGAAACATCTCGCAGTCGCACGCGTATGCGGAAAAAGGAGTTTGAGATACGGGCAATTCCGGGGGCGCACACTCCCGCCGCCCTCCTCTCCACCCCTTTATGGAGGCTATCTCCGCTCCGCTCCGGCTGGACTCGAGAGTGGTGGGATACGCCAGCCGGCTAAAGATCCCATTAGCTATCGCACACTTGCAAAACCGTCTCGCCAAATACGCGCGGCCGACCTCGCACGGCCAGCCTCGCACGCCGCCCAGCCAGACAGAGTTCCGCGTGAGATAACTCCGCTCATTCCCCTGTAACATGCTGGCAGGCCCGTGTATATCTGCATATGTGCAGCCTCTTTGTTCATGGCACGCAATAACATTGCGATGGGATTGTCGGCGGTTTACCGAGCACCAATTGCGTTTCGATAAACGCATGCTTCCTGCCACGCGCCCTCCATTTGGTAATGCGATTTTCGGATACTCGCCAATCAGATATTGGCGAGACAGAGAGCCGCGCGGTCGAGAGATAAAGAGAGGTTCGCGTTTAATCGCGCCCTGCTCACTCTGGGATCAAATTGTCGGCGAGATTTCCGGATGCTCGTCGATGCCAGCATCAGACTGTCATCACATTGGCTACTAAACCGGCCGCGGCCCCCGGATGTCTACTTCGCGCTGACTGACAGGCCGCAAAGCAATTTGGGAGCTTGGCGAGCAGATGTTCACAAAAACCAATACTCGCCAGAAGTAAGGCCAGCGCCTGCAGAACAGTAGCTTGCCTAGTCCCTAGTCCCTCTGGCCTCTAGTCGACTGGGAAGCTCTGCTGGAATGGTAGGCCATGCTTAACTCGCTGGGCCTCTGTTGGGCCCGGTGGCAATTACAAGTAGGTGTTGCAGGAATGTGTTTTTCACGCGTACATTCCCGAGTCGGAGGGGAGGGCCGGCTGGGTTCGAATGTGCGCGAACGCGGTATCCAAGGAACGTGTAATCCAGCCCGTGTGTGTAGCGTATAATGTCGGGCGTATACGTTTACTCGAGAAATGCGTATAAAGCTCCCACGGCGAGCGAGTTTAGCTGCGCCTCCGTCCGTTCTAGGGTACGCGGGAGGAGAGCCGCGCCGCGTCGGGCTCGCTCGCGTTAAATTAATTACAGGCGTCGCTATCATTTGTTTTCATTTCCCCCGCGGCGAATTGTCCCCGAGCCCGACGTCGCCGGCAGTCAACCCCCGCGCATGCTACTAACCATTCTATCTCGTGCCTTCGGCATCAGCCTGCTCCCGTTCCGCATCGTCCGACACCGCCCTCGCCTTTTTCCCTTTCCGTAGCCAGCCCCGTCCTTGTGCCTTTCCGTCCTTTAGTACCGTCGCACGAGACCCCCACACACATTACAGACTGAACGATCCAACTCCCTTCGGCCGAACCTTCCAGTCGCCAGGTGGGAGGAATCGACGCTCATCTTATTTGGAGATTTTTCAATCGAGCCTCCAATGGACATCGGAACTTGGCGAACCAAAGCGTTTCTGATCGACAGATTGGTTTGATTCGTTACGGTATTGTTGCACTTTCTAGTGGTGTAAGAAAGTTTGAGTGGGGGTTGGAAGTTGGTATGTTAATTGTAGTTCGTTGGGACATACATAGTTGCGGGGTTAATTCGTAAGGTGTGCATTGTCTAGTGGAGTAGTTGGCGAGCTGCGTGTGGATGTATAATGTGCGAGAACTACTCTTCGCTAACTGACTGTGTGAAAAGATATTATCCCCGTTGGTTGGCACTCTCGCTGTCCTGCTGACCGTGGTATTTCTCTCACTCTTTCTTCTCTTGGTGGTCCGGTGCTTAGGCGAGCAGGGGGACTATTACCGTCCGAATTATCGCCATCTGACCCCCAAAGCGGCTGCTGCCTTAAATGAAAATAGACACCCCGCTAATGCCCTGGATGCGTTCTCGCTTTTAGCTGCAATACGAGCCCGGCTTCTCTTCTCGCCGCTCTCCCTTTCTCTCTCACCCGCTCACGCCTCCGGAATTCCCCCTCTGACAGAGAGTGAGCTTCCCTTCCTGGCGTTTGATTCGCGATTCCATGGGATTACCGGCTGCGCAACCCGTCCACACAGACTGGACACAGAGTATGGCCCCCTCACCTTGTCACTCTCATTAGCAATGTCCCAGCGGCAGCGGGAATAGAGCGGAGAAAAGTTGACCGCTTCGTCGGAATGGGTTGCTGTCTGGCTTCCGAGGAGATTCCGCGTTCGGTGAGAATGGGTGGTTTCTTGGCTTGGCCTACATGTGTCGCGCTTGTGAGACTGCACGCTGCTACATGCGTTCGTTGGTTTCTCCTAATTACTCAATCTGCATTTCTCCTATGAAGCAAGAGTGCAATATTGTTGCTGCGCTCTCGGCACGTTACGAACTCGGTGCGCGAAGGGTTGACGGTGAAGTCTTCTAATTCGCGAGGGGAGCAGCTATCGAGATGCCGATCCAATTCTCCGGGATTAGCGCCGATCGAATTCGCAGCGTCGGATTAATATCGGCGCGAGTGCGTGCGGCTGGCCTGCGCATTGGCGACGCATGGATATGAAAATGTATGCGAGCAGGGCTAATGGGGTGCTCTCGGCAAAGCGCGGCGCGCGGCCCGAAATTCACCATGTGCGCATCGGATTTTCGGTATTGTTGGCCAGAGCTGAATTCGATCGGCGAATTCCCGATACGCCAGGATTACCCGGGCGTAAGGAAAGAATTCGTGGATGCGCCACCAATTTGCTACTTATTGCCACGCCCCGCCACGTCCCTTCCCCCAATCCCCCTTTTGTAGCTCTGAATTCGATTTGGCCGGTTCCTATGGCCGCATGATTTTTGCGTCTGCCGCCGTGGAGCCCTCGATGTTTGTCCGCCGAAAATGGAAAGCGCCCGAGGAGAAATATTCGATATTTCGGAGAGGACGCCACTGAGAGAGGATGGATGGTATGGTTACCATAACAGCAGAGGGTTTTATTCTTGGTGATGAGCGGACGAGTGTCCCGGAAACCGTAACGCGCTTCCATTGAACCCGGCAACAATGCACGGTGACATAAAGCTTGACAATACACACGCGTCCCAGCCACTTTCCAACTCAATATCAGAGACCTTCGTCGGGCTAACAGTCGATCCGATGCTTTCTGCTCAGGCTCCATAGGGATTTTTTCCTCCTTTTTTGTCCACCAACCAAGATCGACAGCTCGCAAACAGCGGCGACCCCACCCCACCTACAAACTTTCTTCCTCGCATCCCCGGCAAATATTGACGATGCACATTAAAGATCGTGCAATCGATATTCCCCGGCATGGTGTCTCGACAAAAGCGGTCGGCTGCACGGGGCTACTCGGGAGTCCCCTTCAAGGACTCGGGGCCGCGATTTTCTTAGGAAAGGGACTCGTGAAAGTTTAGAGAGGCGTTATGGAGGACTCGTACGGGTTATGCAAATGCGGCGGCGCGGCCTGGCGTTACGAAAGCGGCGAGCATCGAGCCGCGTTGCTTCTTTTAGTCCTCGGATCGGAGTAGTGGCCTGGCCCGGCCCGGCTGCTGATTTATCAGGATCGAGCTCTACAAGGAAGAAAGAGACGTGGCAGCCTAAAAGGCGCGTGTGTCCTCGAATCTCTCTCGCGCGTCCGAATCAGCAGTGGAGCTGGCCCTGCGCGCGTCAAAGAGAGAGAGAGAGAGAGGAAAATAGTGAATGAAAGAGCGAGTAATGTGCCATAGCAGTGGTATGCCGGTGCGGTTTTTGCCGAGACTTCGGGAAGATGAAGCCGTCCTGTAATTACAGGCTTCGTTAAGCGCGCACCCGTCGCACACCGTTCGTACTTGCCTCTCTGACAGCCACGGTCTCGTATTTAATTAGCGCTATCGTCCGACCGCCCTTTATGCACCCGTGACTTTTATGCAATATTACAATCGCAGATAGGCTCCAGAGTACAATTGCACCGTGTTATAACAAGTATGAACGGACTGCTCATTGTACCTGGACCTACATTTCTAATTACAACTAGATTCCTATCAGGGATTGGTAGTACATAGTAGCAGCGTAAAAGTGAGAAGTCAATGGTAGGTGCGATTACAAGCGATTACACGGTTAATTATAAGTTGGTATTAGGTCTTGAGATAGAGTTTATCGATCGGCTTACTCCCAGGCTGGCAGCTCGGCGGGAAATTTTCCAGACTAACAGGGCACGAGATAACAGGACTGCAAGGGCGGCTTGGGGCGTCGGAGTAAGCGGGAAGAAAGAGGGAAAAAGGAATGGCGCGGTCGATCTAATCGATTGTCACGTGGCAGTACGTAGAAGAAACTAAATCTTTTGCCCGAGAAGGCACGGCAGTCCTGTCTCTCCTAGATAAGATAGCCCGAGGCGTGCGGGAGAATCAAACACTTCGATTTACCGTCTCGTCAGGTTGACGATGGCGATAGCGATGCCAGGAGTAGATCGCACATTGGCTATCCTGCACATCTCCTCTTCGCGAGCTCTCCTCCTCGGTGTCCTTCTCCTCTACTAGCAGCGAGCATCCATCCGGAAATCAGTTGGAGCAACCTATACCATCGAGCCAACCAGACCGACAGCCGCACATACTATACAGCTACACACTGTACACACAGGCCACGGGAATCCAGATGCCCGTTCGCCGCCGCTCCAACTCGCAACAATAGAACTGCAATATACAGTGGCTCTCTCGAATTGATCCCGCTTTGCGCAACAGTCTGAGAAACCGAGATCGAACCAAGAGAGTGAGAGAGGGATATCCGATAGTATACATATGTACACACATACATATATGCGTATACCCTTGACAGGATAGCGCGGATCTAGAAAGTCGGCGAACACCGGCATTGACGAGCAGCAACTGGCTCGCAGCGCTCGTCGATCATTTAATGCGGGAGAATTGGCCATTCGTCAGATTGGCGAGCCGCAAGTGCAAGTCGCTTTTCAGGGAGAAAGGGAGAGAGAGAGAGAGAGAGAGAGAATAATATCCTGTCTATCCTTGATCTTAGGAGAGTAAATTATTTGGCGCGGCGCGGCTCGGCGGATCGGTGGGTGGTTACGCAAGGTGTTGCATCGGGGCCTGGAGGCTGGTGGCTCTCATAGCCGTAGCGCGCAGGGCAGCGACGCTTGCGGGACGCCGGGCAACGTGTAATTAATCGCGGAGCCGTGTCGCAATATCGCAAGAGGGCGAGGGCGAGGGGGGGAGAGAGCCATGCGGTTGCACGTCGCCACTTCGCGGCAAGACCGCCCGGCCCACTGTACCCGCACGCCAGAGTAGAACCGGAGCAAGCAGCGCTAGTAAGAGGAGAGGGTCGTACACCGCGCTACATGACACGCCATGGAGTAAAGAGAGTGAGTGGGAGGGAGAGGGAGAGAGAGAGAGAGAGTGAAAAAGAGAGGGAGAGAGCCCGCTCTCCTTTTGATCTCGAGCACCCGACGTCAATAACATTACGCCAGGATACTCTGCGAGCCTCTTCACTCGTGTCTCGCGTGCGCCCGCTCCGCTCCGCGCCCGCCTGCCCCTGCTATCCCCTTTCTCGATCGCGATGCACTTCTCGCCCACCCTCGTTACCTCTGTGATTTACCAGCACTGGCACCGCTCCCTCATTCCCGGCGTTCGTGCCGCACAGATCAGGGATGAGAGGGCTCATCCTGCGCTCAACGCTCTTACCTTCTCGAGGCCACTATCGGCCCATTCGAGCGCGGAACAGCGAGGGCCGAGGGAACGCCGGATCGACAGCCGATCGAAATCGTCTCTGCTCCACTTACGCCAAACCGGTTGTCGCTCCCGCGCTCGTCCTTTCGCGACTCCCCGCAGTAGTCTCTCGCAGTAGGCTACGTTCGTCGACCTGACTCCCTGTTGCCGTTTCATCTCCCTCTCTCCCTCTTGTGTCGCTCCTTGCACACTGCACACACCCTCCCGCTCCGCGGCCCACTCGGCTACGCACGATGAATTGAGATGTAGCGAGAGTGAAGCGAGCGCTCTCACTTTCCGGCGGCCTCGGCTTCCAGGGACTTCAGCAGCCTCGATCTCCAACTAAACGGATAAAGGAGCGATCGACTGGCCAGCCGAAATTCTCGCAGGAACACGGAATTGGAGGTCGTATTTATTGGTTTGGGGGGCAGTGAATGTCGCCCGGCGATCGTGAGATAGTGAGGGCGCACATGCTAGTTGGAAAGATCGCGCATAAAAGCGCGGCGGGGGCGAGAGGAGTTCGGAACGACTTGGCGGCAGGCGCTCGAGATTGGGAACTGAGAGCGGAAAATGAAAAGTTAAGTCCCTCCTATCATCCGTCTCGATGTACCAGCCTCTAGGATTCCCCCGGACCCTCCCTTCTTTCCATTCCCAGCCCGCCGGAAGTTATGCCGTCTTGTAATGTTTCCCGGAAGATTGCCGTGGCGCCTTGCGAGGAAAACTTTCCAGCGCAGTTTCCCTCGCAGGATCCATTGCGAATTGATGGTAGCGCGCGCCCTCGGGGATTCACGAAATTATCCAAACGAATCGGCGTCGGGCTATCACCGAGGCGACCGCTCGTGTGAGAAACTCTCATTTTCTCGGCCAATTGGCCAATCTATCTGCGTCCACGCATGTCGCACTCAACTCCAACACTTAGCGATATTAATGAAATTCTCGCTGGAAGGTTGCACGCTCCAACTTTATCACTAATCCCCAAAGAGCCTTGCAAACATTTTCACGCTTCTGTCTCATTAGGATTAATTAATTGGAAGCGTGAAAACCAGGGAGCAAAATTCTCGGCCCTTTTTACATGGGCTCGAGCTCTCGAGCTCTCGAGCCGGGGTAAGTGATTGCGTAAGCTGTACCTCGTCACGAGTCTCTCGGTCAACAGCATCCAGGTTACATAACACGGCCAGAGCAGGAGTATCGCAGGAATTCGTGGAGATAAAGAGGGAAGGAATCGCGGCGAAAAGACGAGGGGGGGGGGGGGGGGAGGAGAAAAAAGATGGGAAGGAAGGCGAGAGAGGAATGGAGAAAGGTGCAGCGGGTTTCTTGCATGAATCGTAGGACGCCATTATGAGAGTGGCGCGGCGCAAGATAGATAAGCGTGTGTACTGCGGGCAAACTTTTCTCCTTTGTATCTCGCACTGAGCCACAGGTAGATAAGCTGGTACACATAGAACTGTCTTACGGCTACAGGTGATACGTCTTTGGCCAGGTACACGTACGCGCATACTTGACGTATCATCTCGCCCTACACGAGGATAGGCCGCGCGCGTCTCAACCATGTAACCAGTCTCGTGATCTTATCTCTGACTTATCTGCGAGTACTCAGTTGCAATGGTTGTACAGCACGGCTGGACATAGCCGCACGTCAATTCACCGCGGGAAGTAATATTAACCCGTTCCGGGATAGGCGTTCACTTCAACTTACATTAGCAGATCGTAATAGACTAGTCCCAACGCTTCGTGTTCATGTCATTCTCTAAGTCCATCTGCACTTGGACTACCCCAAATGCAGTTTCGAATAGAAATGGACTTTCAATATCAGGGCAAATTTTATCGGCGAAGTTCTCTGAATTTCGAAATTATATCAAATGCAGTAACATAAATAACTCCTCAAAAATGAGGGCAAAGTCCGCAGAGAATAGCTCGTCGGTCAACATTTGCCGAAACGATAGGACTAAGGTGTCCATATGTAATACATTGATGTGAGTAAGCCCGCTGATTTTCGCATTAGTACCGACAAAGTTTTCTCGCGACCCCAATAAATCCCGAGAGCGAGTTGAGTAAGGCATACGCTCGCACGTGTGCGGGACCTTCATACGGCGAAGGTGTGGGCCTCTCGAGAGTCATAAAGTCGCGAGCGGTCATTAATCCGTTAGGGTACAAGGGTGCACTCATTAAAAAAGCTCGCCTTAATGGTCACAGCTCGGGCGAGTGCGCCCCCGTCTATCGCACTGCGCGCATGCACACGTACACACATGCATATGTGTAGTTTACATTGTGAGTAGGACATTGGGAACATTTTACACCCGGTAATGGCAGGGTCCACTTTTAAAGGCCGATATCGCGGCCACTGATTACTGATAGTTTATGGATCCTACATTACGGATACTTGACTTTACCAGGGGGCTGCGCCCAATACATCCCGCCGCAATTGACTCTCATGCCAGTCCGAAATTGTTATCGCGCCCTCGCTAAATCAACAAGTAGCCGGTCGCGGCAAATACAGATCACCACTCTCGCAGGATTATTCTAATTTCTTTGACTTTTTCTGTGTTTCAGGTAAGCCTGCTAAGAGCATTTCACGGTTGATCCGATTGTTAAGCCTCCATGCACGGCCGAGTCTCTCTCGGTCGGCTTCGGCCAGTCGAAAGAAGGAGGCAGAGACTCTATCCCGGTATCAGCTAGTGAGTTCTACTATATGTATGTATTTGCATCCGTTAATCTTGGAACCGTGAGATTGTGTATTAGCACTATTTCCTGGTTCGCTCCGAGTTAGTCTTAGAAAGATTAATAAATAATATTCGCGGTGCGGCCCGTCGGCGATGTGCGGTCCAATTAAATCTATGTCGGTTCTTGTATCTCCTGCGCGATACCGGAATAAATGCCGTAACACCAGGACTGAAGGCGCAGTTAATTTAGCGGCTGCCTTAGATTACACGGGACTTTAGTCGGCCGGAATCTTAATCGCCGCGTGCATGCACCAAGACGAAGACAATTGCTCGGAGAGATGAGTTTTACCGGCGAGATAGTCTACACGCATCGAGAGAGCGGCGTACGAGATAATTTTCCACGCGTGCACCTCGCGATTCCACGGCCGGCGCGCAAGAGCGCAGTTTAAGGAGTGCGCGCCCCCACGTTATTTCCTATTTAGCCACCAAGTTAATTGCGTGTTATCCAATATCGTCGGCGGTGGTCTTCTCCCGAGAAGGCTTCGCACGCCGAGAGACGGAGATAGAGATCGGCCGTTAGTCAATGAGAACTCGTTTCGCTCCCTCGCGATATGGTATAGAGGTTGGTCGGTGCGACGGCCCAAAAATGAGGAGTGGTCCGTGGTCCAAAGGCAAGGAAAGGTGAAGCAACCACTGCCATCAGGATGATCGATGTCCCGCGCGAATCATTAACTTACCTGCGCGACTTTAATCGGGAGAGGCTGAATGCTGCTCTGGTAAGCCTGTTTTTCTGGTTCCAATCGGGGAATAGTAGCCGAAGCGGCGGCGGCGGCTCCCCACGACGTGCGTTACGTATGTATCTTACCACCTTCGAGTTAATCACGAATTATGCCCGAGAGAAATCTGGGAAAAGGGACTCAGCGGCCGATCAATGTCCAGGCGTACGGCGTAATCCAGCGTAACCGTGTAATCATTCCTCGCGGAAATAAACGTCTCGGGCGGTGGACCGTCTTAGTAGAGAGGATGGGATTGGCTAGCCGGGAACGCTGTAGATCCTCCGATTTATTATTGATCACCTATCACCCATCCCAGTTTACTCGGCTCGCGCGGCCATTGTGCGGGCTCTCCCAACGCGCAACAGCGAGGCATCAGCCGGATTTATTATTGAGCGCGAGCAGCCGCTTCCTTCGGAAGTCTCGGATCACTCGGAGGTGCTCGCACGACTTTGACGTTAATAGTCGCGGGCGCGGTGTGTTGGGGAAATCTTGCCGCGCAATTCTCGATGCGTCATCTTGCAATATGGCCGAATGCCGGAGAATTGCCTTCCACATTGACCGTCTATACATACATATTGTACGTATCATTCGGCTAGAAATAGCAGAGGAATCAATCGTCCGGTCGACTATGCCGCTTACACGCACTGGTCAACGCGGAAAGAATCTTTCGCGGTCCTCCGCTAATTGTGAGTCCAGGACTATTTCACGTAATAAGAGAATAAAGCGAAGTCTGATTTACCGAAGGGGTGCGAAGTGTTGGTTGACAATTGCCACCATTACACTTGGTCTCGCCAGGTCGACCACGGCTGAATGGGCAAGGAACGATGTATCACAAAACTATTAACTCGCCGTTCGATCGAGTGTACGAGTAGGTACCTACTCGACTTCTCTGGCGAGGTACCGGCGCTAATGCGAGCTTTTTCTCCGACGACGTTTAACGACACACCGGCAACCTATGCATTTGAGAATCAGCCATGCAATGAGACGGGGAACGAGGAGTACTTCCGTTTTCCATAATGCCGCGGTGTACTGTAGCGCGGAACAAATTTCTAGCTTCGATCGTGAATTATTAGCCTGTTATTGTTTAGCAGGCTCTCGCGTAACTGCGGCTTTCGAACCGTGCGCCGCGACCTAGTATTACGTCGCGTCGGGGCCGGGATATACACAGGGTCACGCGACTTGAAGTTGGTTTTTCGTATGGCCGGGACGAGTCGTCGAAACTGTTGCAAATCGTCTTAATTCGGCGGAAGCCAAAGCCGATAAATGACCAGAGTTTCGTGAGGGGGTTACGGGAGATTGCAGAGGACGTAACTATCAGGGCCACACTACCACCGGCTCAGACTTATCGCGCATTATCCGAGGGATTACCGTTCTTCCTCGCCTTCCAACTTTTAGTCGGTCTTTGCGCTCGCTCGGGCTCTTGGCCCGTGGTGAAACTCGTTAAGCGATGTCTACGGGAAACTTAAATATTCTCTCCTCACTTAAGTATCCCAATCGGCCAGGGTTACCCGCCCACAGCGCTTGCCCCCTCGCTGGCCCCCTCCCCATCTCATTCGCCGGCTCGCTCGCTTTCTCTATATGACCAAGGGATCGAGTAGAGCTAATCATTGTGTGCCAGGTTTCCACGTAGCTGCCTTGAATTGTGTACACGTGCTGTTCATACAATCCGCAGTGACATTGTCGGGGCGGTAGATGCTGTTGCGAGAGTGTGTGGGAGCATTGTCGGTCCAGATAGGGCGACTCTATGTCCCGGTTGAGATGCACGTGAACACGGCCACTACACTACGCAGATATCAAGCAGCAGCCAGACTCGAGAGTCGGCAAGTTTTAAGGCGATTTATCGGAGGATTATATATGCCAGCGTTTCCTGCGGACCAAAGTCGTCTAGCATCCCTGGTCAAGTGCGGCTTGATCCGAGGGTAAATGTACTGATAAATTCTTCCCGGGGAATCGACGTTTAGAGTCTCGCAGTGTCTCTGTGTGTTCTGGTATTTCCTGAAAAATGACCTAGCCCGCTTTCAAACATGGTGACGGCCACCTTCGGATCAGGTGATCTCCATTGGGAGGCTGCGACCCCAATTCGCGTGATTGAGTGGCTCGAAAAATTCATAAACTGGATTATCTCGTTCCATTGAAAAAGCCTTCCTCCCTCTCAGGAGCGCGTCGACGTTTTAATGGAGCAGCAAATCTTCCTCCTTTGATAGGCGCGCACTCTATACTCTGACATTTCCACGAGATGATCTCGTGACAGACAGCCACTGGTACACCTCGGTATTCAGTCACTCTTTGAGTTATTGGTCGCATCAGTGGGACGCCTATCGCTCTAATAAATTAGCGCTGCTTCCCGGCCGGGCATCGTGATGCGCGCTCATGTAATATTAATGAGACAATAAAGCTTCAGCTTGTTGCCCGAACGCTTACTACTTAATCTGGATTCTTGTATCGCGATGTAGTCTCGTGAAGGTTCTTCTTGGCACCGGGAGGCCTTATGAGAATCACATCAAAGGGATGAGAACGCATCGGGAATTGGTGCGTGCCCGAGGACGAACGAGTTGGTAGTACTGTACTGTACTGGAGCGAGTGCCTGGAACCGAAACAGCAATTTGGGGTGACAGGGTGCCATTTGGAAGGGTCCCCGATGTCGGGAGTCGGGAGCCTCTAAGGTAACGACGCATTGCCGAAGCAGGAAATTGGAGGAGACGAGGAATAACTCGAGCTCGCCGCGGCTAATTATTCTATAAGCCGTCCGGTGACATAGAGCTAATTAAGGTAATGATTATTGGGCTGGGTTGCCGGCCGAAATCGATTTAGATGCGAATCTCCGGGACACTCGCAGTCTGATATTGGAGCCGCGGGCCGACGAACGAGCTCCACTGCCTCGTTAATTACCCGGGTTACCGCGAAACTTTTCTACGATTCCGATGGAAGGGGGCTTAATGACCTCGCGGTAATGGTTTTACAGCGTGCTCGAGGCATCTCCGTTGCACCGTTCGACCGGCACTCTCCTCCCCGGCAGCTTCGATTTTTGCACATCGATAAATAGCCTGCGGTTGCGTGTGCTCGCTATACTTTCGACATCTGGAGCACATTAATTGCCCCTCGATTGCCTTAACGTTTCTCTTCAATTAGCGGAAGTGAACGGGATGTCTTTGCCGAAGGAATAATGGCCCATTAATGGCGGCGCACGCGTCGCGGGAAGCCCGAGACCGCGCGTCCCCACGCACGGCAACTACTTAAGACGATAGGAGATGAGAGACGAGTGAAAAGAATGTCAACTAACTTTGAACATCAGCAGCATAAAACGTGAGCCAAAGCATGGGCAAAAAATTCGTTTCAATTTTAGAGGTATAGTTACTACACATCAAATGAAATTAAATATCTCCCCGTTCGGAGGTAGCGGACTTAAGGAGCTCCTCGTTCCTCAAGTCGGATAAAAAATTCTGTGGAATACCAGAAGGCATTAGTGCTTTCGCTCGTGGTTGTAAAGATGCTCATAAACCTTGCCGATATAGTATAACCCTTGGGCCAATAAACCGGGGTAATCGAATAAGCCAGAGGGAATTGAATCTCACCGTGGTAGTAAGTGTTCCAAAGAACTCCGAAAGGCGCTTTTCTAATTTTTGCCTCGTTTATGACTACATTGGCTTAGAACAACAAGGTCATTCTCTCGCAATACTACATCCGCAGTCCCCTTGACCTCGCCCCCGTTTCCCCTCCGACGAGCAGAGACCGTCAAGCGGAAATGCCGAATAACATGGGTGCAGACGCAAGGGAGTTCCCGTCGCGACGAATCTAATCACCCTTCATTTTTCTCCTCGACGGCCATACCACGAAATCGTAAAGTCCCTTAATCGGATCAAGCTCCATGAATACCTGGACGGATCCGGGACGTGGGCTCGCAAACTTGCCATTCCCCAAGTGAGAGACACCCTTGGCAAAGATTCGCCCTTATTTGCAGTCTTCCTCATCGCGTTCGGGCGCAGTTTGCGCTTCACTTCCATTAAGCATTTACGCACATGCAAGCGTATTACTCACGATTAGAGAAATCAATATCAGTAGGTCGGTGTTTAAGATGCTCTTAGGGTGTTCTCGAGGAGTCTGGCAAGGTCTCGGATAGTTTCGATCATTTAAAGTCTCCAGTGTCTTTGGCTAACGCCGCGCGCCGGGTCTTCCGATCAAGCAGTTTACAAGAGCTTTCAAACGTGTCATCTTCACTACTTGTTGGAGGAGCTTAACCTCCTACGATGGCGACGCTCGCTCGCTCGCCATCTCTGATAAACAATGTCAAGCATACCGTTCTCCATCGAGGCGCCGCGCCCGCGCCCGCGTCGCTTTTGCATCGGCCTTCGTTAAGAGGGACTTTTTAACAAGCTGGTTCCCTCATCCACCCTCTTGGCCGCTTCTCTGTCCGTATTGCTGTTGCCATCTTCTTTCCCTACCGCTATCTCGAGATTGTAGATTTTTCCCCCCTTCCCACTTTAGCAACTTTAATCGCAAGTGAGCAACCTTACTACTCCTTGGCAGCCCCACGAGTAAGACCACCAGCAGTGTTGCTATCGGAATTCCTATCTACTTATTAAATCAGCGCAACCTGCGCTCCATTAGCATCGTGGGGTCCAGCGGCAAAATAAATCGTACATGTGCACAGTATTTCTAGTAACCCCTACCACATATAACTAGCATCTAGTTTCTTCCTCTCCGTAAAGTGGCATCGTGCGGCGCGGCAAAGGAAACCACAACCACAAGCACTGATTTCGTTGGGAATTTTCGTCGCCGCGGGCGCTACGTCAGCTACATTTAATAACGGAGGAAAAGGGCGAAAACTAACGCGATTAACAGAGCCGGTATTGAATTTGCGCGCAGAGCGCCGAGGAGTACGGACACACAAGCACACCAGACACACTCGCAGGCGTGTGTATGCGAGTGGATAGGTGTGCTCGGGGGAACCGTGGAGCGTCCGAGCTGACGCGCGCGCGATGACGAAAATGTATATGAAACCGGCGCGGCGCGAGGGACGTGGGCCTGCGATGATGTAGGGAGGGCGTCCGCGCGGATGTGGGAGTCAGTGGACCCTCGTAGGAGACGTGTGCGGCTGCGATCGCGAGCAGGGGAATCCACGATGGGAAGAGAGAGAGAGAGAAATATAGAAAGAGTAGTAAAGGGACGAGAGACAGTAATATGAGGAGTGGAGAGGAGAGAACGGTCAAGTCCAGTCAGTCAGTCGGACATTCACAATATGTATCCCTTTGGTGTAATCGCAACACAGAGAGAGCGGAGGTCGTTGTTCCGATTGGCGGAGAGAGTGCGAGAGCTTCGCTCTCTCCCTAAGGCAGCAGGGCAGTGCGGCCTTGGGCCGAGATCGTCCCCACGGACGGACGGTACGGCGGCCTCACTCGCCCCATATTCTCTGTCTAATTTGCCAAGCTAAGCCTCCGGGAGCGGGCGCGCCTGCCAGCACCGACGACGGTAGCTCAACTTCATTATTCTCCCATTGTATCAGCACCCCCGCGGACATAAATCATGGAGGGTCCAGCGGACTCCCTCGATCTCTCTTGTCCGCTCGCACGCCCGCTTCCCGCGGATTTAGCCTGATTTTCCTCCACGAAATTCCACTGACCGGCCTTCACTCCAATTTCCTCTTTTCGCAAACTTACGCCGACGGCCAGATATTGACACTTACATACACCTCTCGCCTAGGACCAGTGATGCTGCTACTTTCCCAGTGCGCCGATCGATGTTAAACGGAGAGCTGTTCCTCGGCGATTTCGCCTCTGCGTTTTCTGGCAGTCGGTTTCTTTTTCCTTTTCAATGGAGAACTGCGCATCCGAGATGGTAATGGGCGTGATGCTCTGGGAGGGGCTCTCGATAACCCAGATCACTCGATCGTTAATTGAACGCTATTCGCGTAATGAGTGAACAGTAACGAGCCACCGGGCGAAGATGGATCGTAACTGGTAATGCCTATTGCTATTTAATAGCGATCATTTCCGGGCTAACGATGTGTGATATCCAGCCCCTCGAGAAACCCACCACGTGCCCGCGGCTGAATTGCATTGTTCCGTAAAGCCATACAGGTGCGCATCGCTCTCATTACGAAAACCCCTGAATTATCCCAACTTTTTTAGCATATCGATGCTTTCTCTTGCAGTAGGTAGAAGGTTCTTGTTGTTTTGGGCCGGCGCTCGTTGGTAAAGTGGCTCGGATCGATTATATAGATGTTTATGCGAGAGGGGCAAAGCGGCGATGGGGGTGGGGGGTGGGGGAGTTTGCGTAGCCAGGATTGTTAAGATGCGAGCTCGGGAGCCGAGGCGGGCGAAACCTATAGCGGGCGATCAAATTTAACACGTGTAATAACATTGTGCCGCTAATGCCGGTGGATTATATTACACACTTAAGCGTAACTTACGCCGCTACGTGTAATTATGTCCACGGGCTATATAGCGCGACATGCGACGGTACACATTTGCCTACACACTAAGATCCGGCATTATGGATGTCGCGTATTATTCACGTGATCCCCGGCTGCAAGTTGCCCGAGTGGCGAGGGTGTGATCGATCTCTCCCGGCACAACAAGCGCCGCCGAGGATGCGATATACACCCGAGCTTAACCCG
Source organism: Crossocerus cetratus (assembly GCA_963675795.1). Taxonomy (NCBI): domain Eukaryota; kingdom Metazoa; phylum Arthropoda; class Insecta; order Hymenoptera; family Crabronidae; genus Crossocerus; species Crossocerus cetratus. The sequence continues at coordinate 21,840,518 of OY776662.1, read as the reverse complement.
AGTGAGTTCCATTTTAATTAAACCGACATCTCATAACATTGATGGAGAACTCAACATTCGTCTCGGCCCGGCCTCCTTCCCATCGCGTTACACCGCCCCGAGCAATCGATCGAACGATGTTAGGGGAAATGTTGGAAATATCAGCATCGAAGACTCGCGTCTGTGGGATCTTGGGATTGCGCTCACGTCGGCTAAAAATTCACACGCCAACTCACAGATATTCGACCAACCGCAATAACTAACCGGAGAACGAAAGTCGGCGGCAAATGCGCGTGGTGTGTATTAATGTTTCACTTCAGAAAGGATTTGCAGTCGGTGCCGGACGCAGAGCTACAAATTGGTTCTCGCGCGGCGTCCGGTGCGTTGAAAATGTAGCATGCACTCACGCCTCACCAGCGTGCCCGATTCGTCCGGCTTTTTTCTACGGCGTGTCCGTCCGATGGAGTCTTTCATAGCCCGGCCGGCATATAAGCACTAGCCAGTCTCTTCATTACCAATTTATAGCCAAGAGAGGGAAGTAGGATGGCTATTAAAATCAGGGATTATAACCGGGTGCAACAGGCGTGCGCCCGATGCCGCCGGCAGCGCAAAAGGGGATATTCATACGCTACCGAGCTTATTGCATCCTCGCTCTTCCTACCCACGAGTTAATACTAGTTCGTCTTGCGCTAGTTATTCTGGTAAGGGCGTTTTTTCTGCTTTCCAGTTGCGCGTTCTGTGTGTGTCGCGGCTAACGTGGATGTTTAATGGACTTAAGTAGGATTAGCCGGGTGGACGGGCGTTAATTCGACTTGCACCGACTCTGCGCCGGGCGGCCGCTCGCCGAGAGCGGACTCGAACGTTTTCGCGCTGCCGCACTGCCAACGGGATGGCACGCGCGGTTGCAATTTATATTCGGTTGGCCGGAGTATGGATTACCCGGTGGCGAGTGTGATAAAAGCCGTATAAAGGACTCTAAAGCCCCCCCACCCCCCACCCCCCGCGTACTCGCGCTCCCACGATGTAATGGGCTTTAAACACCGCATCAAAAACAGCTCCCGTGCACCGTCCGTCCCTGTAACGTCGTTAACATCTTTAATACTTTATGAAACCCGCTCGGCATAAACCATCATATTTCTTCGCTGCCCCGAAAGAATCCTAGGTGGATAAAGCTAAGCGTTAGTGCGTTCACTGCGAGGCGAATAAATTTGGCAGAAAGGGACATTTCCTGCTTACACGAGGCCCGAAGGAATCGATTGGCGGGGCGATCGATGATTCTAAAAATATCTGTGACTGGAGAAAAACGATCACTCTTCCGCGCGGAGAAAGTGGTGGGGAGTGGGCGGGTAGATGGAGCGGTAGCGGCGATCATATATCAGGTAATGCCAGTAATAGGCGCGCCATTGGTATTGGCATGCCAGGACGACTATATACCTTAAATCGCATCTCCAACACGGCAGTTTATTACCAGCAAATCCATCTGGATCCGGCGGAATCCCGACGCAGGGCTGCAAGCTAGCCATCTCGCCAGCCGCGCGCCACGAGCAAATAGCACAGGGCGAACGAGCCATGTAGCCGGCCAGTGCATACACGCGCGGACAGACAGACACAGAGAGCCAAGGCTCATCGCTCTCTCCCTCTCTCTCTCCCTCCCTCTGGCTCTTGCTCTCTGTAGCTAGCTCGCGTGTCCTCCCCCCATGTGCAACCGGTGCAACCGAGTTGTTGTCGACACACACGGTGTACTCTCGCTGGTAGCCGGTGTCGCACGTAAACCGGTGACACGGCGACCTGCATATCGCAGGAGCCTCAGGCTCGCTCGCTCCTCTCGCCTCTTCCTCGTGTCCCCGTGCCCGCGCGCGTCCGCCTCAGTCTCGCGGAGACGGCTTCCGCTTCCGGTACGCTCCCGGAACGCGCTAGTCCAGGCGCCGTGGATTTACACGATGTTTACATGATTTAGCAGTCTACATCGCACCCGCTCGCCGTTTGCGGCCAGGAGAGCCGGCGAGGGCGAGGGAGAAAGAGGCCAACTTTCCTGGGACTTCTCGCTTTGACTAGTGAGTAGTGGGCCCAGATTCGTGGGGGGCTGCACGCTCGCACGTTGTCAGGAAATGTCGTGTCTACAAAGTTTCTCCACAGCTAGACCCTTGGCCCCACCGCCTCCCTCTCTTGGTCTCTTTCTCGGTCTGGCTTGCTTCTTCCTGCAAGCGTTGATTCCGCTGTCGAGCTCTTCCTACTCTAGCACGTATCCTGTGGATTCTGTCCGAGGTATCCGAGGACTCTACGACACGACGGCGGACTTCCTTCTTCCATTCTACCAGCCGCCTAGCTCACACTCTCTCGTCTCTCGCGCATCTTGGCCGTTCTTCTCTTACTTTCCCGGCGTCTGGCATCGCGCACCTCGTCACGAGCCGAGCACACAGCGTCCCCGAGCTTTTGGACATGCACCTCGCTCCGTTTCCATGGCGACGCCACGAGGCGAGCGAGGAAGATGGACCGAGGAAGAAAGGGCGCTCAGGGCCACCAGGACCCGCTCGCGCTCGAAAAAGAGGAACCACCACCACCGATCCCTCTACATTCTACAATGTAGCAGGGTGAGTTCACCGACTAGGCGAGAGCCGAGTTCGCCCGCGCTACACCCTTACCCCCTTACCCCCTTGCCCCTCCAGACCCTTCAAATTCTATAGCGCGTACAATGCGCTTGCGATAATGCTCGTTTCGGTTTGATTCATTGCTCGTCCCGAGGCTGGAGGGTGTTGGTTGGATCGCCGGTGTCTTGAAGAGGGTCGGTGGAAAATTGTTCCAGGGTAACGGTATAAATCAGCCGGGTGGCAATTGAGAATCAAAGCTCCCAGTAGAAGCGTGGATCGGGCAAGTCGCAGCCGAGTGTTTTCCGGCTCCTTCCGCAGGCTAAGGTGGAAGATATTATTTTGCTGGCCGGATAAATATTATAGGGCTCGGGTCTCCTAAGGGCTGCTTCTTGCGTGGATTATGCCCGCCAGGGCGGAACGGCGAGTTCCCGCGGGAACATGGGAGTATGGATTACGCGTGCACGCCTGCGCCCGTGAGAGCGGCATGTATATGTATGTATGTATGTATGTATGTATGTATATTTTACGGGGTCGGGTAGAATCCCAGGGTAAATGGAGAAGAAGCGTGGAAAGGACGAGGGTCGCGCATCGAACGAAGCCGAAAGAGCCGGAGGAGCCGGAGGAACGAGGGCAAGCAGCACACACCGCTCTTCTGATGGAGTCCGATGGAGATCCATCGCGGCGAATAGCCTTCCGAGATCGCGCGGGCTTTGACTCTCCGCTCTTCCACGATCGCATTCCCCGCGATCGATAGACTCCAGCCGAACTCGGAGCATTGATCGTTTCGTTGCGACCCTACCCCATATATTTATAAGCACGGCCCTTTCGATGTAGCATTTCACTTTATACCGTCCTATCACGCCAACCCCATGGATCCTTCCTCCCCTCCACTTAAGCTGCCCGACCGCCCGACGGACTTTGGTCGGATCCTCTCGCTTCATATCCAGATTTCGAAATCTCGCCTTCCCCAACGCGCGTTCACTCGCAGCACCATGCGTGGAGAGAAATTCGCGAGCTGACACCGCTTTATGCGAGATGTAATTAACTGGCTTAATCCTCGCCCTCGCGGTTGAATAAGCCACCGGGCAGCGCCCAGTATCCAGCCTCGCGCATAATCAGCCAGCGTAATTAGCAACGGGCTAATCGCACTGTCTACAGATCGGGGGTGTTGGGCTTGCGCTCTCTCAGTGGTCGGAATGAAGGCGCGAAATCGCCGAGGTCGAAAGCCACGGGGGGTCGGTAATAAGTGGGGGGCCGAGAGATTTTTCTCGCTCGGAGTAATCACCCCGTGAAATTCGGTGGGGTGCGAGAACGGTGCTGGATTGCTCGCTCGAGAATGCGGTGAGGGGGAGGAGGGCGAAGAGGGGGAAGGGGAGATTGAGAGAGAGTGGGCCAGTAAGGCCGGAAGATGGTCCGGAGAATGGATAGACTGTGGAAATATTTCCTAATGACTGGTGGGTCGAAGAAGAAGGGCCGTGAACGGCGCAGTATCGCAGCCAGGCCATGGAAAGAGGGTAGCGTGCGGAAGCAGGCAGGGTGGCTGGCGCGGGTGCGAGCCAGGAGAGAAGCGGCCTGTGGGGGATGGTGAAAAGCCGGTCGATATGCCGACGTACTAATGACCCGTACGGAGTCGAGCCAACAGACTGCTGGCTAGACGCGATGGCACCACTGCCGGCGGTTTTCGCTCAATTATAAATTGAATTACTCGCCGGCCCCGGCTCAAAATGGCCATGGTTATGCGCCATAAAAGGGGAAACCGACTCGACGAACGATGATGGCACCGGGAAAACGGCAGCCAGAGCCGGAGAACCGAACAGCCAGTCTTTCAAGCTTCTACCCAAACCACCGTACCGTGCGCTCTGATGCATATCGCCACTCGATGGCCACTCGCATTCCTTCTAATTTTCGGCTTTACCCGCCCGACTGGCCGACTCGTCCCTCAGCCAGCCACCGATCGCTCTACTTTATACGCCCACACTCCACACATATCTACAGGATCTTCCGGGTATACACGGATTAAAAATGACATTCACCACTTTGCAGAATATCAACATTCTTGATCACTATGTATTTATAACACCGTGTACAGCCTGGGAACTACGAAGCTGCGCGGCTTGGATTGTGCCGTTAATGGGAGAACTGGTCCGATTGCCTCTCACTAACTCAATCTATTAGATGGTCTCTTTGCGACGCTAATACGATTATGTCTCTTTTCATTATTTACGTTCAATATACTTAACGGAATCGAATCAGGTTGGTGCCCAAGCGAGTAGCGGAGGAAGACGCGCGCGCTACCATGTAAAATGCAAACTTACCCATCGCCAGTACATCCAGTCCGGAACATTTGTCGGCGTCGCGGAATTTTCCCTAAAATAGTGAAGCATCAATTTTCCAGGAGGAAACCCGCCACCGCGAATAGAACGGCTATCTCTCACGCAACTCCCAGGAGACGTGGACTTTTTCAGCGATAAACGCTGTTTTTATCGGGACGGTAGATATGTATAGCTTCAAACCCCATGGCACGCGCGGTATCAAGTAGCGTGAGATATCATTAATGCACCGTGATGCGCAAGGAAAATCTAGCTCAAAGATTAAACTGGCGCTGAGGTTAGATCGCAAAGGGTTGGTATTAGCTTTGTGCAGAAAGTTTCATTCTCCTGCGGTTGCACGTTCTTCGCGCAGGATTTCAACTTTTGTGTGTTGCGTAGGATTAGCCGCACTGAAACACAGGATGCACTTTATTAAGCGGAAGTATGCCTATTCGTAGGACATGCTTGTCTGGCCGCGTGAGGAGCATAGGAAAGGTGGCCTGCGACATGATACACGGAGTGCATTACTAATTAGCAACGGATCCAACAGCCTGCGGCAGTCTAAAGCGATTCCCATTCAGCACTTTAAAGCCACTTTACGTACTTACGAGGACCACTTTTATACTGGGCGATGGCCAATATTATCCCGGTTATTCAGCAAGCAAGCGCTCCCGTTAAGGCGATTAGCCAGCGAAATCCGGAGCAATTCCATCGCGAATGTGGGATAAGCTGTCCCATGCATGTTTTTCAGTATCCGTCCGGACAAGCCGGCGAACCGAAACTTGGACATACACTTACAATCGAAACTGGCCTCAATCGGACCAAGAATAAATCGAATTAACTCGCATGCCAGAACTTGCTTCACCGAGGAACTTCGATTTCGCTCGGCCTTACTTCATTGCGCGCGGAAAGGTGAAAGGATGTTTACCTCAAATGCGATGCGTGTCATAAGAGCGATTTCTCCGCACTACGAGAGAGTTCCCATTATTTCGGGATATCTTGGTCAATGAAATGAAGTGTTGGGCATGTATGTCGTGAATCTATCGGATCTCCATCGAGCCTCCCTGTATTGGTAGATTGATAACCCCAGGCGTAGGCATTGGTAATTCGAAGGTAGTCTGATCGATACTTTAATCCCTTGGCTAGTGGCTAGTATCGTGGCTTTGCTAGGAATTGATCGAACCCAATTCCTGCGAGGTATGAAGTGGCATTTCCTCGGCGCGAGGGTCCTGCGCTTTCGAGGTCCTTGATACGTGCACACATATGCAAACCCGTCTCCCCATACATATACCCATAGAGGCGAGGGAGCGTCAGCCGTCTCGTCCTAATCCACGGAAATAGGCACGGTGTCGATGGGATTCGTATTTGCGTAGCGCCGGCGGAAGCGCGGAAAGTAACGCCATTTCGTAATTTCCGGTAAGCGGGAAAAGCCAACTTGGAATAGGACTCCGCTGAAAGCCGAGTCTCCACGCTCGGCGCGCAGTAACCGAGGGCTCCGCGCCGGGAACTCGCTCTGTCACGGCAACGTTCGCCGGAATTCAGTTCACTCGCTTCGTCCGCCGCCAAAAATGGCCAATTCTATTGGCGCATTTCTAGCGCGCCGCATTTTCTGATTTATCTCTCCCAACAGATCAAAGCCCGCCCGATTAATGCGACACATTCCAGTATGGTGAAATTGTGCCGACACGCGCAATAATGTGTATTGTCGCACGCGCGCCGCTCGTCGCTCTGCTTTTCCGAGTTCCATCCTGTAATAATGCAAGCGGCGGTGGTCGAGCAATGTCACAGGGTTCATTCGTTAATTAAGGTTGATGACAGGAGTGCGCGGGATAAAAATGACTGTCGCACGAGCGTGGGCCAGTAGTGGCGAGATAGAGAGACACGCTGGCGCTGTGTAGCCGGGATGTGAGGGCACAGTAACCCGCGCCTCGCTCGATCCATCTGGCTACCTACCAACCTACCGACCTAGCTTCCTCCCCATACTATCCTGCTATGTACTACACTCCGGAAGTGACGTCACGCTCATTGTAACATCCCGTACACAGAGTGCACAGGAGCTACCAGCCAGAGCCAGCAAGCCAACTCTCTCCTTCACTCCCCTCTCCTTTTTCTCTCTCCCTCGCGTTCCATGGAATGAGCGCGTTTCCAACCGCGCGCACATATACGTGGGTGCGCGAGACATCGCCGCTGCGTGGAAAGAGTCGAGTCCTTACGTAGCCTAGCGTGTAAATAGCTAACTGGGATCGGCTGGATTACGGCGGCAGCGTGAGATTACACGAGCGCACCAGGAAAAGTGCTTCCCGTTCTCGGCCGCTCTGGCCTCGCACGACGCAGCCACTCGGATTCCGAGCTGCCAGTCACCTTGCCACACTCTTTCCTCCGGACATCGTTCTAGTTTCATTCGTTCAAACCTCTCACGACTGCCGCTTCTCCGCTTGTTCCGCCTTCAAAATTCTAAAGGGAAACCACTCGATTTCCTTTTCTTGAGTTTAAGGAGCACAGTGGACTCGACACGCGACTTGGTGATCGGATTCTTGTCCGGTTAGATTATTGCGCTTGCGGCAAGTTGGAGCGATGATAAGATAAGCCTCTAAGAGGACGTATAGATTCTACGTCGTGAATGATCCCGTCTCGCGCGAGGACGCGCTGTGACAGTGTGCTAACCGGCCGGGACTCGTTACTCTAGGCCTCGATCCGCCTAGACGGGTCTATTTGCATGTAGCAATTAGAGGGGAACGCACGTGGGAGTGCGAGAGACGTGCATCATAAGCTCCGCGAGTCAGATGCACATCGGATGCTGCGATGTAAACAGGCAAAGCCCTGGCACCGTTCTGCGTACCAGTAGGGATTACGTAAAATCCATCGTAAAGGTATTCCGATCCTCGGATCCGCATCGCGTGCTTGTCAAACAGATGCTCTGCTAGTTGGACGAAAAACTCCTATTCCAGCCATATAGTCCGCTCATTTAATAGATTGTTCGTCAGTGGGACGTACTTGGTACGAAGCTCTAAGATGATTGTGGCAAGTATTCTCGATATCGGCTTTCTCACTGAGCGTCGTAGTAAGGAAGGCTTATTAACGAGATTACGACAATAACAGTGATTCATGAATCACGAGATGATTTAACGCTCTAGGAAACTAAACGATAACAAACCCCGATGGATTTTCTTTTCAATCGATCCCCTTTTCAGCGCGACGATACACTGTGATTCATCGGACAGGCACGCGCATCGGCTTCTGCGTGTACTATTAATCGTAGATACGAAGAAGCAGTGATTAGCGCTATCTCGGAGCGGGAGGACTTTGTATTCGAGACTCATAAATAGTTCTCGGTTGACGCGGCCATTTACATCACACGCTGAGCGAGGGCACGCATCCGTCGGTCGATAACTTACATTATGTCATGTCGTTGGTAATAATTGTGCGCTAAACAATGGCCGGGATATCGCGTGCGCTGCGATAACCGGCTGAATGAAAGTTGAAGAAGCGAGGGCGCTTTGTGCTTTAGTGCCGCGTCCCGCAGCTCAATAAAATGTTAATGCACTCCTATCCTTGGGGTCAGTTGATTAGGAATAGCCGTTGGAGCGGCGTTCGCGTCTCCAGTGGGAGAAGTCGACGGAGAAAAGCCACCCTCTAATCGGCCGGTATTTTCACCTGTCATGCGCGGGCCGAGAGGAAATTCGACGGGATATATCCGGAAGGACTTTGCGACAGGAGGGATTTTAAGTTCGATCACCGCAAGAATTTCTCGGCGGGCAGAGGGATCAGTGGCATGATCGATGTTTCGAGCGGCGATTACTCGGCTCGGCACACCGTGACCAATGTCCACCTGAGCTTTCTTCGAGCAGCGGCGCGCTGGAAAAAAAAAGGAGGAGGAAGAGGATGATGAAAGAGAAATCGAATCATATCGATCGAGCTGCGGCAAGAAGCTCCGGCCTCTCTTTAACTGCGCGTACGCGCGGAGCATTCGCTATTTCGGATTAAGATCAAGAGGTTCGAAGGAAAGTGCGTCTGCACTGCGGGATTCCAGACATCGAGAGCCGCGCGGGGAATTAGGTTATGAGATATATCGAGCGAGTAGAAATGCCGCCGATAATAATTAACGGGTGACGCGCGGTAGGAAGGTAGGAAGAATGCGAGGAGGCCCATTCTAATCGTAATTGGTATCGGCAGGCATTCTCTCTCCCAATGGCAAGAGAAGGTACACTGGAAGCGTGCGAGGAAAGTGAAACTGGGTTAACGCGCTTTATCAGAACTCAAGAGGGCACTCGCATGCTTTCGAAGCGGCGCGGCGCGGCGGCAGGGGGTTTATGTTCCAACATCGTTTATCGGCTATTGCGGGAGATCGATAGGGGTCTGGCCGAAGGTTCTAATCGAGACCCGCAGTCTGCTGCAAGCTATTCAGAGACCTCGAGGAGGCTGCTGCTTAAAACTATGCGCGTTCCTGTTTTGCGTTTGGCGCGTCGATAGGGAGTAGGTAGAGACATACATATGTGGGTATCAGGTGGGAAGTCGCCGGTTCGCTGGTGAGTTGGGGTTGCTGGGATCACCCGGGGCGGATGGACCCTCCTTCCTTTCTCCTTCTTCCTTCTTTGTAATTTTCCTGGGTCATTGGTATTCCTCGGCGAGCCTTAACGGCCGAACGGTGCAAACGATCGACATTTCTCCCCGTGCTCCGTCGGGCGGCAGGGCGGCAGGCCCCGGCCAGGGTGCGGAAACGGCCTCGGGGAGAGAGCGTTATACCCGCGAGCGCCACGTTTCCAGAACTTCCTCTTCTCCCCTACTCTCTCTCTCTCCCTCTCTCCCCCGCCCCCCTTTTTAAGGGTCGGATTAAATCGACTTTTTCCGAGTTCGAACAGGCGCGCGGATGAAATATGTCGCGCGTAAGTGCCACTTGGTATAAAGAGCCAAGAAACCACAAAAGGTGCGGCGCGCGCTCGCTCCAAATCGCCACCATAACTTTCCAAAATATTCCCCACCGAAGAACCATACTTCACCGCGGTGCGCTCGACACTCCTACGGACCCCGTATTCGCTCTCGAGTGCAACTTCTAAGGATTATTCCAACTAATCCCCACCGGGGAACCTCAACTTTTCCCGGCAATCTCGCCGGGGAATCTGCCGGCCTGGATTTCTCTAAGACACACATTCTCCCGGTGAACCTGCCGGCCGCCGATTCAGATTTCCGGCGTTTGTCAATGGGAAAACTGTCGCGGCGCTCGCGATGTGCGAGGCTAATGAAACTTGTCGTCGCGCATGGATCCCGCAAGGCGGGCAACGTCGCTCTCGCCCCACACATTACTAGGGCGTTATAAATAACGTCACGCTACTTTTACGGGGCGAGTAAATCACTTTGTAGGCCAATTATAGGATTAATATTTATAGCGGCGATATTACGCCGTGACGAGCCGCGGGCACGGAAACCCGATAAAAAAAATACCACGCTCCCTCTACTCTCTCGCCCCTTGGTGTCGATAATATAATCCGGGGGACTTCCACCTCGGAGCCGTAGAGTGATTTCGAAATTTTCCCTCAATAACGAGCCCGCGCAATAGCGCTTTTCATCGGGGAAGACCACATTTATTCGACCTCGAGACGCTAACAGGATGGTTCAATGATGTTAATACTGATTAATCGCGTTCATTAGAACGGCGTATTGCTAATTGCACTGATAAAGAGAGCAGGATAATCCGTGTTGTGCGAGATTGAGGAAGGAGCATCGCAGTACTTTTCAGGAGGTTCTCATTAAGACTTAATACCTCGCAATTACTCGAAACACAGCTACCTAATCCCACTGATGGCTGCCTCGCCGGGCTTTATCCAGCGAGTGAAATATTTTCTATATCGTCACCAATTACCGTGACAGGTGATGTGTGTGTAGTGCGCGCATTCACCGTGTGGTCTGTGTGTATTGTCAGCCGGCAATTTGCGCGCGCGTCGGCGGCGTCGGCGGCGGGTAGGAGAAAGGACGAAAAATTGATTGGCGCTCTCTCGCCCTCTCGCTCGCATTTTCCGGGCATCGCTTTATTGTCGTCGGTGCGCATTTATAGCGCGCCAGCTCGTTTATACCGGCGTCGTAATGACGGTGACGAGGCAGAGCGCGGTCCTCGTATAAAGACAGAAAGTTTATTTTCCGGGCGCGCGTGCGCGCGCACACACAGACACGCGCATCATCCGAGCGGTACGCGGTTGGCGGGGTGAGAGGCGAGGGGTTGGGATGGGGTGTATATTAATATGCAGAATAGGCCGCGGTCCCCGAGTATATCAGCCAATAAGGCCGTATGTTCCACTGGAAACGATTAATGCTCATCTCTCCCATATACACGCACTCTGAGCATGTGGCCCGTGTCGCATTACCTGGTGCCTCGCTCTAATGCGCCAGCACTTCGTCCAGTAATCGGTGTGCATTAGCTAAAATTGAATGGGCCGAGCCGGACCCCCCTCTCCTCCCCATAAAAGAGCTCGCTTACCCTCTCCTAAAAGAACTCTCTTTCCTCGACCTCGGCGACGTCTCATTCGTCCGAGAGCACCCTCTCACTCGCAACGTTTTACCAAGGAACTTTCTTTCTGTTTCAGGTAAGCGCAAATGCATTGGTCAAAGGTTTAGCGGCTGCTACTTGGAGGGCGAAGGTGTGCTGTTATTAATTCGAATTGGCCGGCTCTTTCCGGGCGTCGGCAGGACATCGAGGTTCGACTTTTCGTAGCTAGTGGAGCGAGCCATAGTTAAGGTAGGCGAGAGAACCGGGCAAATTTCCCGTCCAATTTTGCATTCGCACAGCTGCGAGTGAAGTCTTAAATCAATTGCCGCCGAGGGGCTTGCCGGGTAGGGGCAAGGAGCTAGGCTCGGTTGGCAGGCTGCTTGGCTGTCTCGGGGGTAAGAGCGAGGGTGGTGAATTCGAAGCACCGGTAGCACTGCCAGTGGAAGCACACCAGCAGCCAAGGTGGTACACAGAGAGAGTGAGAGAGAGTGGGAGGGGGGGGGGGGAGAGGCAGGTTCGCTGCTGAATAAGAGAAGGATCCTGCGAGGAGCAGAGTATGAGAAGGGGTAGGAGAGGAGGTAAGGTCTAAGGTTGCACTCAACTCCATAATTAGTTGGGAACCCGAAGCCGACGAAGCTCTCGGATTTAATATCTTAACGCCCTCCTTAACGCGCCTCGAAATTTCGCTCCACGTTGCTATTGGCAAGTACACCTCGAGTGTAAGGGAGAGAAAAGGGAGTGACAGAGACGACTTGGTTCTCTCTATCCACAGGAACTTTGCCACCCCCTCCATTTCGTCCTTCTCGGTTGCCCTCTTTCCCCGTGTGGTCGGACCTTCCCTCCTCTCCCTCTTCTCTCCGCACGACACTCATTGCAACCACTCGTATAAGTACTCCGCTGCTCTCGGTGGTTTTCGATTTCGCGCTCTACACAGGGTGAAACGGTTCCGGGGGGGGGGGGGAGGGCCCTGGCAAAGTTTTCTCCGGCTCCCTTGACGAATTTCTCGCTGGTAATTCTTGTATGTATATGGATCACGGAGGATTTGCACTTAAAGCACTTGGACCTCGACGGCCCAGTTCCCGCCGAGTTTGATCTGGCTGGAGTGCCGGCCAAATTGCTCCGGGCCCAGTCGTGGCGGAGTGCGCCGGGTAGAGGGGGGGATAGTGATTGGGGGCGTCGCGAGGGGTGTCGGTGGCCAAGTCGCGTGTTTACACGTAGAGTCGGGAATCCGGGATTCGCGTCACGAATCGCGAACTCACGCAGAAGGACGTGCGTGTGTCGATGGCGGAGGAAGGGGCCAAGAGGGCGATGGCGGCCGATGGAGGGCGAGGGCGGCGCGGTGCGTGTGTGCACGCGAAATTGCGTTGGAAAATTTCGTTTGGCAACCGCTAACACCGTGACGTACGTGCGCGTGTGTGTGTCACGCTCGTGCGAATTCGCAATACGAGCTGAATAATTACAGAGACGGTCAGTAGCTCTGTGAGTGATGATGTTAAAAAGAGGCGCAAGCGGGCGCGCGCTCAAAAGAGTGAGAGCGAGGGAGAGAGAGAGAGAGAGAGGGGGGGGCTGGCTGCCGCGTGCTCGATTGTGCAATTGCAATTATAACGGGAAGCTTTGTCTACAACGGCGGCAGGAGCAGCAGTGACAGTGGGGGCTGGCGATTGCCGTGCGGTTAGAGAACACCCGCTTGGCAATGCACCGCTCCACATCCAACGTCCGGGCGCGCTTCGATAAAATATTCGCCCGCGCTCGCCCGCGAGAGCCGCCCGACGCTCCGCTGCAAGTGTGTGCAAGTGTTATCTGTCTGTGGGAAACCGCCCGCGCTTTATGCGCGCGCCCAACCCCGTTATCGCCGTGTCGATTGGAATATTATAATTCTATCGGCAACGCTGCAATTTTTAACGCAAACGCTTGACAGGCAACCGCGTCCGCGCGAGAGCTCCCGGCTAAATCGAATCTCTTCCCGCTGGTGTGTTAACAATTCGAATAATTTCCGAAAGAGCTTTCACTGTGTTCGGCTGCCTGGCAACCTGTCCCGCTCTATCTCCCCTCTCCCGCCAAACCCAAAGAGAGTTGGTAACGCGCTTTTAAATTTGAATGGAAAGACAGCCGTATGATGATCCCGGAATACTTTACGGCCAGCATAAACTTCGAAAGCTATCCGACGAAAGGTCGCGAGTTTATCCCGGGGAATATAAATGTCGAATACATAAGGCATGCAGGAAGGAAGCCTATTGCCTCGGGCCATATTTCGGGGCGGTAGCGAATATTTGCTCTCTCTCTTTCTCTCTCTTTCTCTCTCCGGATAGATAGATAGATATGTGGGGGTCTACGAGTGGAATTTGTTTAGTTAGCCTTATTTATTGTTTCCACGGGGAATGGGCGGGAGCGATGTCCTTCAGGACCGGGGAAAGGGGCGACACGACCGTAAACTAAACATTTCTCGTGGCCTGGGGAGCGGAAAGTGGATGAGACATCTGCAAAAGCAGATGGCGGCCCGGTTAGCTCGAGATATAGACATTCTGCCCACTAGCAGATGGCACGTGCTTAGTCCTGTTATCTTACTTGCCATGCGCGCCTAGATCCTTTCCAAATTACTGGACTCGTATAATCGATGTGTCCAGTGTTTGCTTATCGTCCCGGATCAGCCCCCGCGACATCCGGGGATCCCTTAATTGCCGGCCACCCCAAGCAGCGGAAAAGTTCCGCGGCCGATTTTGCCGCTCTATCGCCACGGTGGCCGCGCGCGCGCACTCTTCAATCCAATTATAACTCATTCAAACGCCGCCACCTCCTCCTATGCCGGCGGGGTTCATTATGCCACCTTAATCGTATCTGGTCTCACGGAATTTTCGATGAGAGAAGGAATTTCGATCAGGCCGGGCGAGATGCATTTAAATTTTTTCACCAAGTATGCAAAGTAAAATCCGATCCGGCTAACGAAGGGGCATTGCCGGGAGAGCGCGTGCGGATCGATGAGCCGCGCGACCGGATAGATTATTGAAATTTTTTTGCAGTTATCCCGCCGATTTTTTAATTGGCACGCGCGGTGATTGCGATAGACTGGAATCGGTTTCCGGGAAATCGCGGTCAGGTGTCCCCGGCAGCGTCTGGCACATATTGAAACACGTTGCAAAACACCGCTGGGTACATTTAGCGGGCTCGCAAGCGTACGAGCGGGAGCGAGAGAGAGAGAGAGAGAGAGAGAAAGATCGCGACGCTCTTGGCATTTCTTCGCACTCTCATGATTATTCAGGAAGCATTTCGCGCGAGCGCCCGTTGTTTCTGAAATGTGCGTATAACTCGCAATAAAAGACGGCGCATATACATGCGCCGACCAATTGTGCAGTGGATATATTCCGCTGCACAATTGGAATGATATAGCAAGATAATATAGCGATACGAGGACAAACAGATGAGGAATTGACGTCAAATGAATATTTCAAAAAGTTCTATTTGAACAACTCTGCAGACCGACATGAAACAAGCTACAGCATCCAAGTACCAGCTTCCAATACTATACAAATTGAGGTCCATGCATGAGAAATATTACCTTCGAGCGACATACCTCGCACATTCGGTATTTTTTCTCCAAAGTGATATAGCTGCCATTTCACGATTCCCCCATCCCGCCAGCTTCCAAGATCGATTTGCACGAAGGCAAACAAGGACGTGCTATATTTAGGCCAGCGTTCTCGGATGTAAACGGAACAGCTGACAAATCTAGTGATCGGAAAGCTGGCCGAAACTCACACTCAGCCACTGTTCCGCTTGCGGGGAATCGGGACGTAAATGGAGAGTGTGTTGCACGTACTGCAATTTATTTTTAATATCGTCCCACGTAACGGCGCTGGGCTGCCCGCGAACCCATCATCGAAAGGCACGACGCAAGGCTTACGTAACCTCTGCCCATCGCTCTTTCCCCCGCCCTCTATCTCTACCCAACTATTACACCGACAAATTGACGATGCTCGTTCGTTCGCGATTGAACTTCCAATAAAGGAGGCCTGAATTGCTGCTCGATGTATTTATACGATTTAATCGATGACACGGTTATCCGGCAGCTTGTACTCGTGACCCGGGCTGCAATTCGACCGAATGTTTCAGCGTTACCTCTTCTCTTCGATGACGACCACTCTCCCCCCACACTCTCTCTCTCTCTCTCTCTCTCTCTCTCTCTCTGTCTCTCACTATTCTGTCCTTTATCGTTGTCTTCTTCCAAGATGGCGTTTTGTTAAAGAGAGTAGGCAAAGGAAAACCGCTCATTGATTTAACTCTTGACTTTGCGCGCGTTCCGGGCCAAGTGTATTTCTCCCGTCAACATCATCGAACAACTGCTTAACGAAAGAATAATGCAGAATCATAAAATACGGAACATGTTTTCAAACGAGTATGTAATTAGAATAGGCGACAGCTCAGTTTCCATTATTACCGGGTGACGTGTTTCTATTCTTGAGTCATACGTCCGCGAAGAAGATGAATAACTGATTAGATCGGGAGAGTTGTTCGTGTGAGTGGTGATTGTAAGTCATGCGTCATATTTTGAATGTTTATTGGTGCTCATCGATCTGATCAATTAGCACAGCTCTGGAACACGTTCCGAGCACAGTCCGTAAAGTTGTCCAGTCTCGGGGTCTCGTTCTTGGATTCGTCCGGCACGATTACTGGAAATATTAGTCGATCGGCCAATTGAATAAGTTAATCGATAGTGCGCAGCCTTCACGATTCGATGGCTGGCCATAAATATGAAATGAGCTTAACGAGTGTTGGAGGAAGAGAAAAAAGCTAATGCACCGTGGGATCATCAGCTCCCGATCATCGCTATTATTGCCAGGAATTATCATAGCCATAGGCGAAACCACTTATACTCCCCGCATGTTTAAATCGAATCCACTTATGCTCGCGATACTCTCGCATTCCAGTGTCTTTGAGTATTTAAGTCCGCCTATCATGCATCGTCAGAGGCAGATGATGGTGTGCGCGGCAGACAATTCTTATGCGATCGGTAAGCGCCTAAAGCCCTAAATCGACCAAAAGTACACCACTAACGGACAAGTTGGAATGGACCGATAAATATTTGTCCCTCGGTACATATATATTGAATGAAGTTCGGTATTGAATCAGTCGAATAGCGGCGAGAGCGGCCGGCATTCGACATCGATGAACCGGGCGAACTGGAAGCTTCGAGTTGCATGAATTAGTACATCCCCATTACAAATATGTAGAATTACGAGATCCTCGTTCGAGAGCGGATGGTAGTGGCGGTGGTGGTGGGGGGATATATCAATGCGTACTTTACGCATCGACGCGTACCAGTTTGCCGCGAGATCCACCAGACTCGCGATATCCGAGTGCGAGCCATGAAATTGCGATCGCCGGTTATCAGGTCTGCTGACATTGTTCTATTATCCGGGTTAATTGGGAGGTCGCCGATAGAGAGATTGCCTAGTGTTACAGTCGCAACGGACCGACAGTTTATTTCAATATGAACACGTGTACAATTGGAATCGTAAGCGCGTCAGATATTCGAGCGATTGTTTAGAGTGCTGGTAACGACTGGCCTGCACGTAGTTACGTGGGACGGTGGAAGTTCCCTGAGAGCTACTCTATCCGCTTTGAGTCCGGTGACGTTTAACTTTAGAATGTCGCGCGGCCGGTTAATCGCATAGGACGCGAGTTCCCGCCTAGATGCAGATGAAACGTCGTGTAAGGCGGATGGTTGCTGTCGCCGGTAATGCATGAGTGTGTAGTGGGTGGTGGATGGGTGGTCTAGGCTGGTAGGTGCCCGGCGTGCCAGACGAAGACGTCTTCGGGGCGAATATATCGGATGACAGTAGCTGGCTGGCTGGCTGGCTGGCTGGCGGGCTGACTCGGTCGCAAAGTGCTGGATCCGCTTCTTCTCGTGCACGATGGATGCTCGTATTCGTCTTTCTTGAGCACCGGCT